>JAADVF010000800.1:0-13500 GCA_023334555.1 Elongisporangium undulatum | reverse complement strand
GTGGGGAAAGATGTCGCTGTCGCTGTGGCAGCAGGGCACCTGCGTCAAGACCACGATCATCGACGAATCCAACGTCAAGACCGACACGGTGTACATGCGTCCGATCTTCAGCGGCGCCACGGACAACTCGAACATCGACCATGAGATCCAGTTCTGGATCGACAAGTTCGGCTTTGAGACCCAGCAGGTGCAGGCCCAGACCAGCTAACTGTGAAGTTTGTAGTTTTGTTTTTCAGTAACAACGCATCATACATATCAATCCAACCAGATTTTCACTCAGTATACTGTATACCCAGCGCTTGTGGGTCTCGCCATTGTCCACGGTCATTGGACCGCACGGGCTCGTGGCAGCTGGCAAGACCGAAGGCACCGGTTGTGTCCTCCGCCGGCTCGATGCTACTGGACGCATCACATGGTTCGAGGGGTCGCGCCACAATCAATGTTTTCTTCACAGCAAAGATTGGTGTGTGATAGTTTCCAGCCATAAGAGAATTTCCGGCGCAACGTGTGACGATTGATCTACTGCAGGCAACAGCAATGCGCTGGCTTCTTGAGGACCATCGCATTAGACGCTCTCGCTGTGCGAAAAGTGTGAAGACTACTGTACAATTGTGGATAATACCACAATAGGCACCATAAGCAAGAAGTAAGCCCACATGAGGGGATGAGGAATGGCGCAGAAGAAAATGCATCCACACGTGCGCGATGTCGCTTCAAGATGTATATTATACGTTTCTGTTTGCGGAAACGACGGCACAGATATACCCACAACACTATACGCATACATTCCGAAAATCAGGATCTGAGGCACTGCTTTAAGTTATTCTGCTGATGGATAATGGGCAGATCTTGGTGCAAGTCACTCTCTCAATCTCTGGCTGGGACCATGGGCTCGTATCTCTCCATCGTGAACGACACGCCGTATCCGTACTACGTCAAGTTGGGCGCCGACCAGGCCGCGCTCAAGATCGTGGGCACTGTGGGTGCTACAGTTACAGCAGCCGCCGCTGTTGTGGCGTCAGCCGGCGTCGCGGGTCCTGTGGCCGCCACACTCGCGGCCAACGGGTTCGTGACCGTCTGCGGTGTGTCCACAGCCACAGTCGTCACGGTGGCCGAAGCTGCGGTCTCTGTGGCGTCAGTGGCGTCCATCGTGGGCCACAAGGTCTCCAGTATCAGCCACTCCATCGCGAAGAGTGTGACGGGCGACCTGCTGGATAGCGGCTTCGTGCTCATCCCGCCGGGCCAGTCGCACCGCTTTGGCAAGATGGCGCTCTCCCTGTGGCAGCAAGCCACATGCGTCAAGACCACGATCCTGGACGACGGCACGGTGCGGACGGAGACCGTGTACATGCGGCCGATCTTCAGCGGCCCGACCATCAACTCGGACCGCAGCCACGAGATCCAGCGCTGGGTCGACCGCAAGGGCCACCACACGCAGGATGTGCATCCACATCTGATCCCTGACATGCCGCAGGAGATGCTGGAGCAACTCAGAGCCAAGGAAATCGAGAAGCAGCGCGCGCAGGAGATCGAACTGAAGAAGCTGCAGCGTAAACAGGCCGCCAAGACGACCATCGCGAAGCTGGGCCTGGTCGTGTGCCTCACGATCCTGTTCATGTACTTTGTGCACGTCGTCATGCGCTCCATGCTGGAAGCGATCATTGACCGGTTCTCTCGACTGCTCAGCGTTATGCGCATGTGAAAGGCGAGGGATCAGTGGGAATGACGCAGTAGGATAGGACCGAATGGCGGAGTAGGATTAGTAGAAAGAATGCGCAGTAGCAGTAGAAGTTAGGAATATCGATTGAACAATTAGTCACACATATGAAATCAGCGGCGGCGAAAGATCCAGCGACTGCACTCGTCTTTGCCTGTCGTCCGTCCGTTTTAACACCAACAATAGAAATCCAGAGATTGCGATCTTCCTCTACGGTATAAATAACTTATCCAAATCCACAGAAAGAATCCGCCAAAGGCCTCTGGATGCCACTCACTTGCATAAGCACATTCTTCAATCTGCCATCTTCCCTCTCAACCCAGCAGCCATGCGTCTCAGTGTGCTCCTCTCGGCCTCGCTCGCGGCTCTGGCGCCTGTGGCCTCGACTGAGACCTCGACCTACATCACGTACGCCTTCGACCCGACGCTCGCAGCCGGCGTGAGCGGCTCCATCACGGCCTTCTACGATGACCTCTCGACCTCCGTGGCCACGTTCACGATCGATCTGGACTTTAGCCAACTTAACGCCACGGCGATCCAGGCCTTCGACGGCAATTGCTCCGAGCCCATTACCAGCTTCAAGTGGCACATCCACACCAAGTGGAACGCGACACAGAGCTCCGGCGCGTTCCAGCAGTGCACCAAGGCGCTCACGGGCAACCACTACGACCCGCTGCACGCCTGCGGCCCCAATTCCGAATACGCCGGCTCGGCCGAGTGCCTGGCCAAGGTCGCGAGCTACAACTGCACGCCCACGAGTTACGCCAGCGACCCAACGGCCTGCGAGACAGGCGATCTGTCGGGCAAGGGCGGAGCCATCACGCTCACCAGCGAGCACAAGAACAAGCTGGCGTTCTGGACCGACAGCCATTACGCCACGCCGTCGGAGAACGCGCCGCAGTGGAATATCGTTCTGCACGCAGTTTGTGGCACGGCGACCCCGCGCATCGCGTGCGCTGTCGGCCAGCGAACGGACGAAGTGTTCGATGACGACAGCGAGCAGAGCACTGAGGGATCATCGGACAGCTCGGACGACGATGCAGCGCCAGTGCAAGCCTATTAGCAATATACATCCATGCATGAACCTCCTCCGTTGTTGCTGCCTTCACCAAATGGCGACATGGTTCTCCACGACGCCAAAGGCCTCGCGTACGCTCACGCGGATGACGGCGCCGTCGTCTGTGGAGAACTGGATGAGGCCGTCGAAGAGACCGTAGGGCTGCACGAAATCGCTCTCGACCACCAGCAGCTTCATGAGATCGGCACGGCAGCCCAGAGGAGAGAAGGACAGCGCGACAGACTCGCGGCTCCTGCACGATTCAAATAGAAAAGAAGAGTGAGCATCAAGGCCAGGCCAGCGTCTGGGCCTTGATAACCTAAACGTACAGCTTGCTGTTGGAGGTTTGAATAGACCAGAGCGCCTTGGTCGGCTGCTCTGGCACTGTGAACGACACTCCGCGGAGCAGGAACACGCGACCGTTGATCCAGATTGCGTTTTCCTGTGACTCGTTGTCGATATCGTACACGTCGCTGCTGAGATTGATGCCTACGGCCGCATCATCCTGTTGCTCGACTCGGCCATCCGCATGCGTGGTCTGTACGCTGGCCAAGAAGCTGGCGGAAGCCCATTTCCAGCGAGTGCAGCGCAGCGCCAGACTGCGCGTCCAGTCGATGGCGCCCAGCGCTCTTTGCGAGGCCAGTTCAACGCGCGGCACCTGGCCAAACTGGAACGAGCCGCGCACGGGACTACCAGCGCCTTTGTGTACGTACGCTGGACGGAGTGTGCTGTTGCCGAGTGGGAACAGGAGCGCCAGTGCTTCCTCTTGGTGCAGGAACAGCTCTGCTGTGAACTGGCGCGACTCGCCATGCAATTCACCGGTCTGTATTGCACAGCGCAGGTTTATAGGAGTAAGCAGCAATGAGAAGGAGGGGACAGCACTCTTCGTACCGTCGTCACGTTGGCATTGATGCGCCAGCCTCTCTGCTCGCTATCGTAGCAGAACGCGAGCGAATCGGAGGTCAGCAGCGCCTGGAACGAGGTGCAATTCTGCAGCAGCCGATGTAGAGCGTGCTCAAGACACAGCAGCTATAGCCATGAAGCAGAGTAGCATCGTTCCTTACCTGGTCATCGATGGACGAGGCTGCGAACGTGGTGCCGATGCTGCCAGGGAGTCGGCCTGCGAACTCGAACTTCTCGTGCGCCTGGTGCTTGTCCACGACGTAGAGGAACGCGTCACCCACGTAGCCCAGCTGCACGATGGCCATGCCGATGAACAGCGACGGCGTGTCAATAGACGTGTAGTGCCAGCGCTTGGTGGTGACCATCGTCTTGAGCTGCTGCAGCCAGCCATTGCCTGGACGGTCCACATGGAACGTCAGGTTGCTGGCGGGAGCTCTGGCTCGGCCGAAGGCGTACTGCTGCTGGTAATGGGACCACACTGCGCCGGTCTCAGCCCAGCGCTGCGCTTGGAGAGCTGCAGGGAAGAGCGCAGCGTGCGAGGGCTCGGGCGCCAGATCGCGCTCCGACGGTGACAGGTAGCCCACCAATGCAGCTACCAGCGTCACAGACGTCACGATCAGAGCCCGCACGACAGCCATCGTGTGATTAGCAAAATGTGGAACGCCTGGACCCACTTTTTTTGCGCGATTGTGGCACGTTGCACACCACTTCAAGACATGTCTCTTAGAGAGAGGAGCGAGTGTGTTTTGTGCTGAAGCTAATGAAAAACCTTGGTCACCTCTTGAGGTTTTATCGGCCTTACCTGCTCTCTCATTGGGAACAATCATCCTAGGAATCCCCTGATCATCATGGTGCGGCATCGCTCTCGCTCTCTCTGTGACTGTGGGCGGAGGCTGGCGCCGCAGCGGCATCTGCAGCTCAAGGCCTGCGCCTCCCTTGTGTCCCACGGCGTGTGGTCTCATGGCTCGAATTCTGTATTGATTCTTAGGCCAACACACTCGCCCCGTACCTGACTGCGATCCGGCACTCGCTCGACTCGGCGCTGTGCCTGCGCAACTTCCCGTCGCAGGTTGTGGAGCGCCACAACAAGCCCGAGGTTGAAGTGCGGTACGCATCTGCCTGCTGGGTATTGGGACAACGTCCATTGGCTGACTGACTCACTGGCTGGCTGCTTTAGCTTGAGCAAGGAGCTGCTGCTGAATCCGATTCTAATCAGCCGCAACGAGAGCGAGAAGTGCCTCATCGAGCCGTCCGTGAACTCGACGCGAGTGAGCATCTGCATCAAGCAGGCCGATGAGATCGAGACCATTCTTTGCCACAAATTCAACCGCTTCCTCATGCAGCGTGCCGAGCAGTTCATCATCATGCGTCGCGTGCCCGTGGAGGTACGCTCGTCCGCACGCATACAAGCTGGTCCCCCTATTGAAGACTTACATGCCTTGTCCTCTACGTCTACAGGGCTACGACATGAGCTTCCTCATCGTGCACACGCATCTGGAAAACATGTACAAGCACAAGCTCATCGACTTCATCATCACGTTCATGGAAGACATCGACAAGGAGATCAGCGAGATGAAGATCTCGCTCAACGCGCGCGGCCGCATCGTGGCTACGGAGTTCATGAAGCAGTTCACTTAAAATCCCCCATATTCCCATCATCTGCCTGCACACACGTCACGGTTTATGTGGAGCCTACACCTCCAATTCCCATACGATAACACCAGGAAAGCCCACACTATAATGAAAATGGAAAATAGTGGATGAAGGAAGGAGCTGGTATTACATTATAGTACAGTTGGCGTTCTCAGGCTTGTCGCCGCAGGGCTCTAATCGCCCGATAAAGCATTTCTCTAATAGCTTTCGTGCCTTTTTGGTGTGGAACTTCATGTCCTGCGTGCAGTCGGGTCCGCCGGCCTTGCGCAGGATCGACCGCGGGCCGCCCGGGTGGATCTTGAGCATGCCCGTGACGTCGTACACGTTCTGGTTGGATACAAGCCAGCAGGAGTCAGCGTCCTTGTGCAACTTGACCTCGCACAGGCAGAGCTTTAGCACGGGCGAACAGCGCGGCTCCTCGTCCTCATGGTCCACTAGCTCCGTGTTCGCGGACGACCGCGCCTCCTGCGTGATCATCATCACGCTCTTGCCGCGCAGCACAGGTGTGGACGCGAACGATCCGCTGTTCTTGCGCGACCGCCGACGGGACGATGGAGTTGATGCAGGGTCGTCATTCGGTGGCAGGATGGTGGACATCGAGTCGTTGAGAGTTCCGCAAGCTTCGGGCGCGCATACCGCCGACTTGCTGAGCGAGACGCGCGCGGACGAGGTCGTCGTCGTATTCGTCATGGATGTGGGAGAATCATGCTCCTCGTAATCGACCTCGATGGTATTTTTAGCTGGGGATGATCCGCTCTGCAGATCCGCTTCTTGTCGGCCCAGCTCCTCGAGATCGTACAAAGCGGCCGGCAGCTTCATACCTTCCTTGGCGAGTTTGGGTTTCACGTCCGCTTCGTGGAACATGACCGGCCGCTTTGCTGTGTCCATTGTACTTTCGCCCGGCTTCATATTGTAGGAGCGCACTTTGTCACTCGCGAGGTTGGACCGCTTGGCCTTGCGTTGCGCGCGCCGGCGCTCGAGCTCCTTGCGCAACACAGCGATCTCATCGTCAGTGGGCTTGCACTTGGCGTAGCAGGCGCCCATAAGCTCGTCCTCGTCGAGGTCCGCGTCCTCGAGATCCAATCCTTGAATCGCCGTAGACAGGATCCCGCCAAGAACCTGAGGTTCCAGTTCAGCTGCGCGCTCGTTCGCCGTTTCTGCCAACGGCTGCCCACTGGAGGATGAGCCAATCGGGGCCGGCCCCGGTGGACCCATAGTCGAACGCGGCCCAGCTGGGGCGATCGATGTGGTCGGAGCGGCGCGGCACGCGCCCTCGTTTGTGGCCGCTGCCACCATCGACGCTGGATTGTGGGAAGGCAGAGAGAGCGCCAGCATCTGACTGCTTTTGCGTTTTGCGAACTGGTCCAAACGAACAGTGGCCGGCAACAGATGCCCCCAGATGGATGGAGAAGTGCCAGACCACACACGACACTCTTGTTTGGACCACCGGGGAGGCAGGAGCCGTAATTTACGGCAGTCAGACAGCATCCACGCGAAAATTACTGACATGTCCCGGCCATAAAACCTACCCCTGTCTACGTCTTCCAATCCAAGAAAACTCCACGTGTACGTTTGAACCTGCGATTGTATCGAGTTCCAGAGGTCTCAGACGACGTCATCTTGCAATCGCAGTGATGTGTTGTGCGCGGGATTACGTGCATGAAGTTTTACAGGACGAGAGTTGGATAACCTGAGCGAGAAGCCCACTCTCGCGGGGTCGGGATCCGCATCCCTTTCTTGCGCTGCGAATGTGGCAGTTTCGTGCACCAAGCTTTTGCCCAATCGGCGACAAAGCCGCGTGGCTCAAAGCGCTTCAGAGTGCGTCTTTTTGCGGCCGCCCAGCCCCTCAGGTTTCGAAATTGGACAGTGCTTGTTCCCATTTCGAGTGAGCCGTACAGTAGAGGAGTAAATTACAAGGAAACAGGCGGCTTCTAACGGGTTGCCTGCAGCGGAAACGAGGCCGAGATGAGTTCCGACCATCCGATTTTCAAGCGGCTCTCACGGCAGCAGCTGATCGTGAGGCGCCAGAGCATTGGGTTCCAGACACTACTGCTGGACCGCAACCGATTGGGTGATCGCAAGGGTGTGGCTTGCAATCAGTGCGGGCGCCACTTCAACGCGATCTGGAAGTCCTTTCTTTGTCACGTGTGCGGCCTCTTTGTGTGCGAACCTTGCTCGAACGTCGTCGAGCGCGAACGAGAACCCAACCGCGTGCAGTTCATCCGCACGTGCTTCGACTGTCTGGGCCTGCTGAACAAATGGGCCGACGCCGATCTGCTGAGTGAGTACGCCAGCGCGCCCTGGGTCGTGCCCAGCTCCAAGTGCCAGCTTCCCTTGAGTCTCGCCGACCATTTGCGCGGATCGAAGGGGCGCAGGCAGGCCGTGCTGGTCCTTTTGCGGCACCTGGGTCGGTTCGTGGATGCGGTCGCGGGGCTGCTGGACAGCATCACTGAGGACCAGTGGACCGCCACGGCCACGCAAGGCGTCCACGTGGTCGCGCCGGCCGCATCCACGGCCTCCGAAACCTCCAGTCCGCAGATGATGATCCGCGAGGACTCGTTCATGGCCAAGTCCTCGCGCGAGTTCGAGTGCGCCCAGTACCTGGTGCAACAGTGTTTCGAGGTCTGCGTCCCCAATCTGCCGCTTGCGGAGTGCGTCTTTGCCGAGTCGGACGGCACGCGCGGCTACCCGCTGGTCTACGACATGGACCAAGAGACCCCACTGGCCCCAGTGCCCGACACGGAGCTCGAGCGCATCGCCTGCATCGAGCGGTACGATCTGTTGAGCGGCCGCAGCATCAACACGCCCGTGATGCAGCTGATCTGCGACCTTGTGGTGAAGGAACTGGATGCGCACAACGCGTTCATCTCCGTGGCGCACTTGGAGACCCAGCACGCGATCGCGTGTCCCGAGGGCGTGGCCTGCTTCCAGAACGTGCGCGGCCAGACGTTCTGCGCTTACGGGGTCATGGCGCCGCTGCCGTTCTTCGTGCGGGACGCCAGCATGGACATCCGGTTCCGCAACTTTGCCTCCGTCAACAAGAGCTCGAACGCCACGCACATGTACCTGTACATGCCGATCTTCGCGGACAACGGTACGCCCGTGGCCTCGCTCTGCATCGTGGACACCAAGCCGCGCAAGAGCATCACGACCATGCAGTACTCGATCCTGAAGAAGCTCTCGGAGATCGTGAGCGTGATATGGCAGGAGAACCTGCACAAGCAGGACGCCGAGCTGAAAGTATGACCATTAACACGGAGTAGTACTATTAGTAGTCACGCGTGAGGTGGTGGGGATGGAGGCTTCATGAGCGTCTTTAGGAAAGCCCTGGATGCCCACGGCCACACGATAGCGGAAGCTGGTCTCAACGTGCGCGATCCTGGTCCGACCGCAGTGGATGCGGTCGCAGCATTGGTCGCAGAAGTACTGATTCTCACAGGCCAGACACAGCACGTCCGCCTGCCTGTCGACGCCATCGAGTTGGCACGACGCACAGTTGCGAGGCGCAGACTCACGTATTTTGGCCCGATTGATTGGCAGCCGCTGAGGCAGGATCTTGGCCAGCAGAGCCTCCCGCCGTTGCTTGCGCTCGAGCGCTTCCTTCTCCTGCTTGGCCGTCTCCAGAGGGTTCCGCCACGTGCTGTGGTTGGTGCGCTCATTCCAGTAGTAGAGCGTGTAGGGCGGCTGCTCTAGGTAGCACATCTTCCACTCGCCCAGCGCGGCCTCCATGGCCAGCGTGGCTTCGTCCTTGCGCATTACGAACACGTTCTCCAGCAGTGACGGCGCCTGGTCCCGACGGCCCAGCAGCATGCTCGCGCTCTGCACGAGATCGTCCCGGTGGTCCACGAAATTGGCCTGTTGGAGCAGCCAGGACGTGGCGGTCTCGGCCATCTCGAACCACAGCTCCTGGAGATCCACGAGCTGCGTGGCGCAGAAGGCCACGACCAGCACGGTACTCCAGACCAAGTTGGGCAAGTCGTCCTTGCGTGTGCTGGTGAGCAGCCGCTGGTAGGGCACGTCCAAACACTTGGCCAGCACCTGCGACGGCCGCCAGTAGCCGCTGGGCTGCACGATGCGGCTGATGCGCTCCAGCACCTGCTCCTGCGTCAGGGGCAGCTCGCCCTCCGCTTCATGCTCGTCCGCCTGCTGCTGCTTCCCGCGTCGCTTCGGCATCTTGAGTCTGATTCTGATGGAGAGGGTGCGGCTGTGTTGCGCAACGTAAGATACCTTTGTGTTGCAGAAAACAGCCAGATTTGAACCATTCTGAACCGAATTCGGTGGTCCAGTGGCTCTGGTGTGGGGATGCGTGTGAATGCCGCACATATCATTGAGGAAGCGGGTTGGTTCGCGTGGCTGCACTCACCGGAAATAAAACCAACAACACACGCCACGATTTTTTTATGTTGCACTAGTGTTGTCCGATCAGACCGCCAGAATTCGGCATGGGTCCACTAAACAGGGCAGCTCTTTGTTTGCAATGTGCCGGTATAAAGCAGCTCGGCTGCTCGAGCGGTCCGTCGGTTCCAGCGATAGAAACGACGTGCCGACGTCTCGAAGCCACTGCGGCACGCGCTGGGAGAACTGGGCTTGCAGTCGACGCATGGCCACCATCTGCAGGATGGCGGTGTCTGTCAGCACGTGGCCAGAGCTGGCGCTCTTGGTGCCGGCGTACGGAATTTGGTGCGAGGCCAGCTCTGTGAGCACCAGCCCAAAGGAGAAGATGTCGACTCTTTCGTCGTACCGCTCGCCCACCATGATCTCCGGCGCCATCCACAGCATTTTACCCACGCTGACCGTCATGGTCTGGTCAGTCGCCTCGCGCGAGACGCCAAAGTCCGTGAGCTCGGCGTCCAGCAGGAAATTCCTCGACTTGAGATCGCGGTGGATCACGACGGGCTTCAGCGACTGTAGATAGGCCAGCGCATGGGCTACGTGCATGGTGATCCTGATCTTGTCTTCGTCCAGGCCTTGCTGTCTGCTTTTCTGCTCGTCATACTGCCTGAGCAGGGTGTGGAGGTCACCGCTGGCCATGAACTTCGTGACCACGCAGAGATCTCGCAACGAATCCCAAGCCACGCCAATGAACGGCACGATGCGCTCGTGTTCGATCGTGGCCATGATCATAGCTTCGGCTTGAAAGGCGTTGATCTGCTTGAGATCATTGCGCAGCGCCGGCTGCAGCATCTTAATGGCCACGCGCTCGCTCTTGTAGTTAGCCAACGTTCCCAGTCGCGCTGTAGCCGGTGTGGACCGTGGACCCAGTCATGCTGGAGGCTGCTTGGTCCGTCGAGCCACTCGACCATGGATCAACAGAACCGGTCTCTGCTTCGCTGGAAGCTGCCACTTCATCATTGGTGGTCGACGAGGGGAATATTGTGGTCCCGTCGCTGAGCGACGCAGACACTGGGCCCGTGAAGATGTCCATATCCTGGAGATCGCGACATGGCCGAACATCGCTTGAGTTGCTAGTTGAGGAAACGTCCTAAAACAGGGCGTGATTCATTTTTGGCGGGAACGTTCCACAATGCACCGCTCAACACGCAGCCGAGCGAGCGAAGCGACGGCCGGCCGGCCGCTGAGCAAGAAAGCCAAGACAGAGCCGGACCATCAGCAGGACACAGAGGCAGAGGATGAGGACCCGCAGCAGGAGACGACCAAGCCAGTGCAAGTGGGGCCGACCTGGGGCGTGCCTCAACCTGAATGGGACGCGCTCCTGCGCAAACACAGCTTCACTCGCGTGTCCATGGATTTCTACGACCTGTATACGCTGGCTGCGTACCTGAGTCCGAGCAAGCCTCTTGGTGCGAACGAAGCACGTTGGCTTTTGGCTGATTGGAGCCGGCTGTTGGTCTGACAACCTTGCGATTGGGCTTTAGATGCGTTTGTGGACACGATCGGCATCCGCTTGTGCGGACCGTTTGATCTGCTGTCACGTCATGGCGAGATGCTGCAGGTGCACAAGCCACTGTGCCTGCAAGGGCGGCACTTTGTGGATCCGGCCGAGGTCGCGACTGTGCTCATGGACACTCGCAGCAAGACTGGGACGCACTGGGGCTTGTACCGGTAAGATCCTGCTCTCACGGCTCTCGATAGCAAGTGAGCTGAACCGTTCTCATGATGGCGCTCTGGAAGAGATGAGCCTGATCAAGCGCCATTGTTCGTTGTCGCGTGCCAAGACTCGGGCGACTGCTGCTTTGAGATCGCTGGGGCCACGCTCTTCCACGTTCTCGACGACCGTATCAAGCAAACGCAGCGCCCGAAGAAGGCCCCAGACGCGTATGATGAGTTGAAGCGCCTTATAGGCCATTACCTTTCGTCCCATGGCGGTGCGTCAACTGCTGCCTCTGTAGCTTCGCTGCGGAGCCAACGCAGCAAAGCGTGGACGGCTTCCTCGCTGCATGCGCTGGGCATTGTCGTGCCGTACAATGCCAAGACTCATACAGGCTTCCGCGATCTTCCAGTGACGGGCAAGGCCCTGCGGACGCTGCTACAGCAAGTGGATGGTAGCGGCAGCAAGACCGAGACCGCTGCGCGAGCCAAGCTCAACGACCTCATCACGCGCGCAACGATCGCCAATGACGAGTGCGATTTTGGCACGAGTCTGCTGCTCGGACTGGATCTGTTTGCCATGGGATCGGCCCTTGAGGTAATGAGTGTGGCTGATTGTAGCCATATCTGTGAGTCCATTTTGCTCAATTCCCCTGGCTGTGGCAATCGCAGAAAGAGACGCTGAAGCTGCTTCGCGTGGCCTACATGCTGCTCCGACGCACGGACTTCTACAAGATCACAGCCGAGCACATCAAGCACCGAAGCAGCAGCAGCAGACAAGACACCGGCATCGACTGTTTGGCGTGCGATGCAGACGCTGTCAAGCCTGCAGTGGAGCTCTTGCTGCCTTCCCTTGCTGCGTCCAAGGCTTCGAGTTGACAAAACGGGACTATCTGGGTTCATGAGCCCTAACAGTCCAACTCAAATTGACAATACCGGTATGCACATGCTTGACAACCATCCCCAGAAAATAGAATCCTCGTACTTAGTCGAATCGTCTACAGTATCCGCAATCGACGTGGCCAAACTGCTGGCCATGGTTCGTTCAAGGCCATGGCCGTATAGTTTTGACCTGGTACAGTACCCGCTGCGCCATTCACGCGCCGGGGGCCCATCTCTGCCGCCTGCCGCCGGGTATTGGCATCCGTTCCACTTCACTCATTTCCCGATCTCGCGCCCGTCGCCGTAATCCGAACCGATCAATTAGCAGCAATGGCCTCTGAAGAACCGCAGGTGGCGCCCATGGAGCGCTCGTTCTGGTACAAGGAGGCGCTCACGGAGGAGCTCTACCTCTCGGCGTCGCTCAAGAAGGTGACGTTCGAGGAGAAGTCCCCGTTCCAGACGATGCAGATCATCGAGACCCACTCGTTCGGCAAGACGCTCGTGCTGGACGGCAAGACCCAGTCGGCCAAGACCGACGAGGCCGTGTACCACGAGACGCTCGTGCACCCGGCGCTCATGGCCCACCCGAACCCCAAAACCGTGTACATCGGCGGCGGCGGCGAGTTCGCCACGGCCCGCGAGATCCTCAAGCACAAGTCCGTGGAGAAGGTCGTGATGGTCGACATTGACGAGCTGGTGTGCAACATGTGCCGCAAGGAGATGCCCGAGTGGGCCGACGGCGCCTTCGAGGACCCGCGCCTGGAGGTGCACTACACGGACGCGCACGCGTTCCTCAAGCAGTACGACGGCACGTTCGACGTGATCATCATGGACATCGCCGATCCGATCGAGGCCGGCCCGGGCTACGTGCTCTACACCGAGGAGTTCTACCAGTACGCCGTGACCAAGCTCAACAAGGGCGGCTACTTCGTGACCCAGTCCGGCCCGGGCGCGCTCTACAACTGGGATGAGTGCTTCTCGGCTATCTACAGCACGCTCAAGACGAGCTTCAACACGGTGGTGCCCTACACGGTGGACATCCCGTCCTTCGGCTGCATGTGGGCCTTCAACATGGCTACCAACTCGGACGACGCCGACAAGGTCCAGTCGCTGCGTGAGCAGAGCATCGCCAAGACCAACGAGATCGTGGCTTCGCGCAACCTGTCCAAGCCGCTCAAGTTCTACGACGGCATCAGCCACCTCGGCCTCTTCGGCGTGCCCAAGCCCATCCGCGACTCGC
>JAADVF010000080.1:0-63743 GCA_023334555.1 Elongisporangium undulatum | reverse complement strand
GGAGACCATGAGCTCGGCCGAGGAGGCGGCGATGAGGAGCGACAGGATGAGGGTGGGGAGACCGAAGAGCTTCATGGTGGTGGCTGAGCTGGGTTGGGTTGGTGGTTGATCGAACTCGGACGAGGCAAGTTGGAGAATGAGTAAGGAGGAGCCCGCCGTGGTTTCAGAGGAAGTGCTGATCCTTGGTGATGTCTAAGATGGTGCTGCTACGTTGGTCGCGCTACGTTTGAAATTGCGACCACATGACGTTGCTGCTCCTCTCCCTCGCTCACTGAGCATGGGCGCCAAGCCGCATACATCACCTTTCTTGTTTCCCAGCTGTCCGGCATAAATGTGCGTTTGTCTGCCTTATGCTGCTGGTGGATTCAGTGGGCGTGGCGTCTGTTTCTCACAGATTCAATTGATGATCACATCCAGATGGGTCGGCTCACCCGAGATGGGCACACAGTCAACTGGAGCGATTTAGTTGAGCCTCCGAAACCTAATATGGCCAACTTTAGCTCAGTTTAGCTACATTTCGCTCATTTCCTATCCTTTTTCCCATCGTGGGCAGCACGAGATCGCAAGGCAGGCGAATGCTGGGAAAGATCTGCTGGTGTCGCATGGCGATCGTGGGAGTGCATAAGCATTCGAAATCGCAGCGCCGAGCAGATACCAGAGATTCCATCGGGGCTCAGGCGATCGGCAACGCAGTCGCAGATATCGACTTGGGGTTGACTGAGTAGCAGAGAGTCTGCGTGTTGAAGCACTTTAACCGGTATCTCCGTTGTAGCAGTCAGACACTCGGGGCAGGGTCGAGCACATCCGGCATGCAATAGGGATCAGGCGCTGGCAGAAAACAAATGGAGCCGCCCTAGAAGGCTGAACCCCACAATGTGCAAAGGTGCTTCACAAAAGATGGCGATTCCGACTTGGACATTTTGACGATGTTGGTGCAGCCACCGATTGATAATGTCGATCAACTCGTAAACTACCAATTGATGCATTCTATGCGTCACGCGTCCATTCTTCGTATGTCGGGTCTGTCAACTGGTTTGACTGCTCGAGCCGCTGAACGCGATTGCCCATTGAGCCGCATACGTGACGCATTCACAGTGGAGCTGGCCAATTGACTGCTCACTCTGCGCCTGATCACCTGGAAGGTGGTTCTGATCGTGGAGCAAGTTCTAATATTACGCCCTAGAGGATATTTCGGGTAGCAAAACGGGATTTCCGTGGCACTGACAATCCCACAAACACGCTCATTTGAGGTCCATGGTGCAAATCGAAGCTGTGTCGTCGATGTATGACTTCATACAGTCCAAACATGCCTCGGGAACAGCCATCATGCCGGTTCGCCCACTGGAATCGTTGTCGTCTGATAGGAACGTGTTGGCAATGAGTCAGCAGCTGCAACTTCCGACCGTACAAGTTACGTTTTCTCAGGCCTTCGGTATACTGGGCGCTCCTATGCTCCTGATCGCACTAAGCTGCGTGCTGTGGACTCTCTGGCTCATGTGCCTCACAGCCGCGCCCAACACCACCGCCAATTACCTCATGAACACAACGGCGTTCGACGACGGCACCTTCTGGCTCATCATCGACCCAGAGCAGTCACTGATGATCGTAACCTTGATGGGTCTCAGTCTCGTGGTCCTGGGCTACCTCTTGGTGCTGGCCAAGATGACGCTGCTACGGAACCGGATGGGAAGCCCCGGTCGCATCGAAGCCACCGCGTCCAGGATCCATTCAAGAATCCAAAGTGTGTCGCTGCCGAAGCCGAAATGGCGCCAGTGGATCCGTCAACACTGGATCGAGATCACCAGCTTCCACGGCCATCGACGTAAATACTGGGTGCGCAACCCTGGATGCATTGCTTTGCGAGCGTATACTGATACTGATTGCTGGTAGAATCTGTTGCACATGGCGCTGGACCTGCTCATCCAATCTCTCACGCTGCATCAAATGCTCGAGCATGGAAGCCCGCCAGTATTGATTTACGCCTACGCGGCGCTGATCGCAGGGAACGCTGGCGCCTACGCCATGTGCGTACTCCTGCCGACCGCTTTCTCGGCCTTCGCCGAAATGCTCATTGGCTCCATGTGCGTACGCTGGGTTTCTGCTGTGTTCTCAGCCACAAATTGAGCCATTCTGATGTTATTTATCAGCTTTGATCTGATCTTTGCCGTGGGATTCCCCATTATCATGCTGGCGTACAGCTACAGCCACTTTGCGTTCGACCGGGAGTTGGTTCTGCTCAACATGGAGATCTTCCCCGAGGGCAATTTCCAGCAGGGCGCGCGGCTGTACACCAATCCGGCCGAGATCGCGCTCTTTCGCCTGGTGTTCGACAAGCTTCGGATCATTTCGGTATCGGATTTGTTCCTTTCGCTGGGCATGGATATGTCGTTCTGCTACCGATTCATTCGCGTGGTCTCGAATATGGTCCAGAACCAGCGCCAGGCACTCGCGCTGAATGCCGTCAACCATGCAAACAGCAAGAAATGGCGGCCGTCTGCGTTCCCGGCTGTCGTTGGTCAACGCGCTGTGCCCCGCACCATTGCGCTGGCTGTGTTTGCATTCAGTATCGCGCTTTTGATTGCAACCCACAACGCTGTCACCTCATCCAGGCAGCTCTGTCAGCCGTACATTGAGTGCGCGGTGTACGCGTTTCGGTGGTCCATCGCAGTCGATGCGGCAACTTGCCCATGCATCACGTTCATCGATCGAAACCCAGCGCCCAAGACGTACGAAGAGTGGCTGAACCCTGTCGATGTGACGGATAAAGTGCGTCAACTCGCAGTCGCAGGCAGATTGCGAGTGATTGATATCATCAGTCGACGACTCCGCTATTGGCCGAACGAGGTACAACGCTGCACCGACATGCAGCACATGTACGTCCGCGTAAAGCTTGTATCCTGACAGGCGGTAGCATAGCTGACTGACCGATGATCTATTTAGCTCATTACTCTACACCGGTATCGACTACATTCCGGAATGGATGCGCAGCTTCCGAAAGATGGAGTTTCTGTGAGTTTCGGTTGCAGTTTTGGATTGCCTCTCTCGCTTACTGACCGCTCTTGCGCTCTTGTGGCATTCGCAGGCATATCGAAGGCAACTCAGTCTCCAAAAACCTCGTTAGAATGCCAGAAGATCTCTTTGCGGACATGCACTCGCTCACGTTTATCCATCTTGGCGTGCACATGATGCTCGACGCGCTGCCTTCGTTTCAAGGACTGTCCAACGTTCAGGTTCTTGTACTCGCGATCCTTTCAAACGTCCACGAACTGCCGTCGTTTGCTCCACTGAAGCAACTCCGGCGTCTGCAGCTTGTCGGAATGTCACTCTTCAAGATTCCCGATTTGGCTGGATGCTCGCGCATTGTGGAGTTCAGCCTCATTGGCCGTGGCGCAGTGTGCTGCAACGGGTTCTTGCGAACTCCTTGTGATCCGAGCCATCCCTTTTGTATGGCTGGTGATCACGACGCTGCCGCTCCATGCCTCAGTATTGCAACGGAAGAGCTGGCAAGCGCATCGACCCTGAAATATGTGCACAAGTTCGCCTCCTCGGTGTGTCAACTGGGGTTAATCAATGGCCCGGACACTGAGCTCATACTCAAGTCCCAGGTCGACTTCTGCGATGGCGTGGTCTTTCGCCAGTGTTCTCCAAACGCTGCTGGCACTCCCGGAATCTGCACGAATCTGCGAATGCAAGTGCTCATGTGCTTCCACGACCCGTACACGATCGCCATGCGCCAGCAACAGATTCTGCGTGGCATCGGCGCGCGATGCGATCCAGTGGAGGAAGCCTGGCTCGGGTGCTGATACTAAAATCTTCGTTGTTTGGACGCTGGCACCAAGCTAACAATCGAATAGTGTTTGAGTTGTCATATCGATCGGCAAATTCAGAGACTCAGTCGGCAGAAATGCATCCAAGCGTCCTCAGCACTCGTTCTATTACTCATATCAAAATTGTGGGACCGAAGCCGGTCGATTCGATGCTCGTGTCGGCATTCACAGGTGCTGCGTCTGCTTGATTCCATTTGGGCACAAATATAGCACGAAGTGTGCTCTGGTCCACGCCCAAGAGTATTTTGGGCACGGCACAGCGAATTGTGCAAAGCAAACGCCGACGACCGCCAAGCGCAGTGCGAGATCTCCGCAACAATGGTTCCCATCGTGGCTTCCCCATCGGCCAGTGAATTGACCCAGTGCAAGCATGCATCCCGGACGGCCATCATGCCGACTAGAACCTGGTCGTCGGGCTCAAACATGCTGACAATTAGTCAACGGCAGCTGCCCGCAGTCAAGATCACGTTCCTCCAAGCCTTTGGACTGCTGGGCGTCCCGATGTTCCTGATCGCACTGGGCTGTGTGCTGTGGACAGTGTGGCTGATCTGCTTGGCCGTCGCGCCCAATGCCACGGCCAATTACCTCATGAACACCGCAGAGTTCGACGATGGCACGTTCTGGCTCATCATCGACCCTGATAAAGCGCTCATGGTAGTGACAGTGACGGGTCTGAGTCTCGTGGTGCTCGGCTATGTCTACGTGCTGGCCAAGATGACGCTACTGCGCAATCGAGTCGGCAAATACAGCCGCATAGAAGCAACCGCTTCTAGAATCCAGTCCAAGCTTCAAAGTATGCCGCTACCGAGGCCAAAATGGCGACAATGGGTTCGAAACCACTGGTTTGAGATGACCAATTTCCACGGCCATCGACGCAAGTACTGGGTACGTACGCTCTGCTCGTTCGAAATGGGAAACGCCCTCATATCTTTGGAACAACGCGTAGAACCTGTTTCACATGGCAGTGGATTTGCTCATCCAGTCCCTTACTTTGCATCAAATGCTCGAACGAGGAAATCCTCCCGTGCTGATCTACGGCTACGCGGTGCTGATCGCCGGTAACGCAGGAGTCTACGCTGTGTGCGTTCTCCTGCCGACCGTATTCTCAGCCTTTGTAGAAATGCTCATCGGCTCAGTGTACGTAGCGCTCTGTTCTTGCTGTGATGAAGCTTCAGCTGATCCATTTCACTGTCATAGCTTTGATTTGATGGTCGCTGTGGGATTCCCCATCATCATGCTCGCATACTGCTACAGCCACTTTGAACTGGACCGCAACGCGATCCTGCTCAACATGGAGATCTTCCCCAAGGGCAATTTCCAGCAGGGCGCGCGCATGTACGCGAACCCAGCGCAGATTGCGCTCTTTCGAGCCGTGTTTGACAAGCTGCGGGTCATTTCGGCATCGGATTTGTTCCTGTCCCTGGGCATGGACATGTCGTTCTGCTACCGATTCATCCGCGTGGTGGCAATAATGGTCCAAAGCCACAGAGAAGCCATCGCTCTTCGTGCTTCAGATCGGACAAGCAGCAAAACCCGATTCGCAACTGTTGTCGGCCAGCGCGCGGTCTCACGCATCATTGCTCTGCTTGCGCTTGCATTTAGCGCTCTGCTTTTGACTGCGACGCACGGCGCAATCACTTCGTCCACGAACCTCTGTCAGCCTCACGCTGAATGCGTCGTGTTCGCGTTTCAATGGGCAAGAGCGCCCAGAGACTCGAATTGCCCGTGCATTACGCTGATTGATAGACATACAACGCCCAAGACATACGAAGAGTGGATAAGTCCTATCGATGTGACGGATAAAGTGCGGCAACTGGCAGCGGCGGGCAGTCTACGAGTGATCGACATCATCAATCGACGGCTCAGCAGCTGGCCAGACGAGTTGCAGCGCTGCACCAACATGCAGTATATGTACGTGTGTCCTATAAAACCACGGGATATCGTCCGTGCTAACTTCGATCGTTTTGAACCTTGGACAGCTCGCTGTTCTACACGGACATCGACTATGTGCCCAAATGGTTGCGTAGCTTCAAGAGGCTGGAGTTTCTGTGCGTATAGTTCAAATACCTTTGTCCGACTGATTCTTAACTCCTGCGATGGCTGTTGCAGGCACATTGAAGGGAAAGCGTCCTCCACGAATCTGGTCACCTTGCCGAATGACCTCTTTGTGGACATGCACGCACTCACATTCCTCCACTTGGGCGTTCACTTCATGCTCACGGAGCTGCCTTCGTTCCAGGGACTGACGAACGTCCAGGTTATGGTGCTCGCTGTTCTTGTCAGTATTCAAGAGCTGCCTTCGTTTGCTTCCTTGAAACAGCTCCGGCGCTTGCAGCTGGTTGGATTGACTTCGCTGTTGTCGATCCCCGACTTAACTCCTTGCAGTCACATTGTGCAGCTCAGCATCACGGGGCGAGGCTCAATGTGCTGCAATGGCTTCCTGCGAACGTCTTGCGATCCAAGTCATCCGTACTGCAGGGCGGATATTTACGTGCCTGCGGCCCCATGTCTCAATGCGACAACCAGTTCACTATTGGCCAGCGATGCGACGTTGAGCTATATGCACAAGTTTGCCTCTTCGGTCTGCCAAGTTGTGAGCGCTGATAGTGCCGACAGTGAGCTCATCGTCGAGTCCCAGGTCGACTTCTGCGATGGCGTGGTCTTTCGCCAGTGTCCTGCAAACGCTGCTGGCACTCCCGGAATCTGCACGAATCTGCGAATGCAAGTGCTCATGTGTTTCCACGACCCGTACACGATCGCCATGCGCCAGCAACAGATTCTGCGTGGCATCGGCACCCGATGCGATCCAGTGGAGGAAGCCTGGCTAGGTTGCAAGGCCTAAGTGAATTTGACGAGCGCACAACCGCAATTGAGCGTTGACATCCAAGACCCGATCAAATTTGCAGTCGTCACAGCCGAATTGGACGCGACAGAGTCGAAAGCTCTGATTTGAGAGGCCCGGCTTCCTTGGACTTGGACGGAACATGAATGACCACCTGTGGGGTAAACATGGGTACATGGCACTGGTACACTGTACCGCTTTCGTTCCTCAGATTCCGTGATCGAGTGTTGACGTCATCCCCAGACCCTGACAGCCGAAAGCAAGCGCTGCCATTGGCTGGAGACTAGCTTGAAGACGGAATCAGATATTGGGTGAAGAGGAGAGGTTGGTATCCGCACTTCATTCCTCCATTGTCCCCCATGTCGACCAAGCTCGCGATCGTCTACTACTCCACCTACGGACACGTGGCCAAGCTCGCGGCCTCTATTCAGGCCGGCGCCAAGCTCGTGCCGGGCGTGGACGCGCAGATCTACCAGGTGGCCGAGACACTGCCCGAGTCCGTGCTCAAGGCGATCCACGCGCCGGCCAAGCTGGACCACCCGATCGCCAATCCGGACACGCTCAAAAACGCCGATGGCATCCTCTTCGGCTTCCCCACGCGCTTCGGCATGGTGCCGTCGCAGGTCAAGGGGCTCTTCGACGCCTGCGGCGGGCTCTGGGCCGGCGGCGCGCTCGTGGGCAAGCCCGCGGGCATCTTCTTCAGCACGGGCACTCAGGGCGGCGGCCAGGAGACCACGGCGCTGACCACGCTGCCGTTCCTGGCGCACCACGGTATGACCTTCGTGCCGCTGGGCTATCGCTCACCGCTGCAGTCTAACATGGACGAGATCCACGGCGGCAGCGCCTGGGGCGCCGGTACGTTCGCGGGCGCCGACGGCTCGCGCCAGCCCACGGAGCTGGAGCTGGCCATCGCCAAGTGCCAGGGCGAGAGCTTCGCGCAGGTGGCCGCCAAGCTGCGCGCCTAGTCCGGCCGTCTCTCCCCCATCATCACGACCGAACGCACGCCCAGGCTTCGATAGTTTTGCATACTTATGCACATTGAGTAATTGACTTGAGTTCACTATGGTGATGTCATTGTTTGCTTCCGTGTGCCTGATGATGTCACGTTCGTACTTAGCTGGGTCCTCCCAGTGCCACGCGATCATTCGGCCCGAACAGCTCAAGGCCATTTCCCAAATTGAAGAGCTCAAGCGATGGCGCTGGGAGTGGAGATGGCGCACAGCCCGATGCTGCCGACGGGTGCTGCGCAAGAGGCCACCGCCGTGCTCAAGCGTGTGCCACTGGAGCTCGTGCAAGAGCTCGTGCAGTGCGCTGCCGATGAGCTCGTGCGCGAGCAGCTGCTGGGCGACGCGCGTGCGCAGACCACGACCGCGACGCTCCAATCCAAGTGGGAAGGTCGGTTGCTCTGCTGTTGCTGTCGCTACCTTTGATCATGGCGGAATGAAGAAGCTGACGAGAAATGCTGCTGTGTGTGGATATAGCACTGGGACTCGAGAGCTCAGGACTGCGCAATGTGTACGCCATGGTGGCCTCAGCGCTCGTGACGCTTGCGCGTGAGAACGAGCCATCGGTCACTGTGCAGAAGCAGATCCTGACGTCGTTCGGTCTGGCGGAAGATGATGCGCTGGCGTCTGCGCTGCTGGAGGCGCTGGCCAAGGTCATTCCCAGCGTCCAGTCGGTCCTGGAGCAGTCCAGTACGTCTCCATCGCTGCGTTGATAGGATGGTGGTCTTTCTGCTGCATGCTTACGCA
Source organism: Elongisporangium undulatum (assembly GCA_023334555.1). NCBI lineage: Eukaryota > Oomycota > Peronosporomycetes > Pythiales > Pythiaceae > Elongisporangium > Elongisporangium undulatum. Next base: position 55,323 of record JAADVF010000080.1, on the reverse strand, counting down.
CTTGACGTTGCAGGCTTTGACTTTGCGCATGTCGTGGACGTCTCCTGGCGCTTGGACTACGTGTTGCGCTCCAGTTCGGCCGGCAAGATCCACGAGCCGCTGTACTTTGTGCAGATCAAGCTGCAGCCGCCGTCCGGTCCGCTGCAGGATCTGTCCTTCGCCTGCTCCGTGGACGAGCTGCGCGACCTGGTCTACCGCCTGCAGGAGGCCACCAACATCATCGAGCGGCTCATGCGGTCGGCCGCTGCTGCATGAAGAAGCCAGGCCCACCATGATTTGTACCAGTAGAGAGGAAGCAAGCAGTGCGTTTTATATTATATACGTCGGATGAGCTCATGAGCATCAATCAACCACCTGCCGACCAGCGTCCTCTCCCGCTCTCTCTCTCTCTCTCAGTAGCGGTCGCTGGGCGCTACCACCACGCGACCCTTCTCCAGCAGCTGAATGTCCTTTTCCAGCTGGGTGAGCTCCTTCTCGAACGTCTCCTTTCGCCGCACCTTGCCCAGCGTGTCGAAGACCACGTTGTGGCACAGCTTCTGGTACTTGCTGTTCACGTGGTCCCACTTGGCCTTAAGCGCGTTCACGAGCTCAACCCGCTCGCGCTCGCTCATTGGCTCGGCGCGGCCAGCGCCTCCGTAGCCGTCGCTGTCTATCAGGTTTTTGTTCTGGCGCACGAACTCCTCGATCATGGCGTTCTCGCGCTCGATCTCGTCCTTGACCTGGTTCAGGTACTTAGGCGTCTGCCCGTAGTCGTCCTTCTTGAGGTACTGCGGCTGCTCCTGCTGCGCCCGTGCGCGGTTGCCCGGCACGGCGAGAATGGTCTCGACCGCGTTGGCCGTGACGAAGTTCTTGGCCGTCTTGAGACCCATGATCGGCTTCTCTTCCCGCTTGACCACAGGCGCGCGCGTCTGGCCCGGGTACGAGAACTTGCTCGCTGCAACAAGCCCAAGAGAGAGAGTGAGCGACAAGCCACCAGCATGAGTCAGACAGAGTCCACGTACGACGCTTGGCTGGGTCCACGATCGTGGTGCACCGCTCGCCCTTCTTGGTGAACGTCTTGGGGTCGGCCTTGTACGTGACTCGGCCGAAGCCACGCACGCTCGCTGGTGCGTCCGGCGTGGTCTTGGCGCCCAAATTGGCTCCTTCGAGTCGGGTTTTGCCGTGCACGCCGAACGTGGTCCCCGTGGGCGCCGTCTTGGGGTCGTGTTTGGACTTGTACCGCTCGGGCTTCTCGGGCTCAATCACGATCCGCGGGATGAGATTGTAGATGCATTCTTCCCTCTGCATGGCTGGCGATCTCTTCGATGATGCGGCAAGGCTCAGCCAGGAGAACAACTGCAGCCCAGCACTGTGTCTGCGGCCCAACGCTTCCTCCGCACAGGCGTGGGCTTCAAATGGCAGAGTCCTGGGCAAAAGGTTTCGCTGTGGCTATCCTTAGCGAGCACACATCGCATGGACGTGGCTATCTTTGGCTCGCAAGCCAGATGATGGAGCTGCAAATAGCCCACAAAGACACGAGTGGGAGGATCGGCCTTCAAGCGCCAGGGATCCGGTTGCACAGCGTTTGGTTTCATTGAATTGCTTGACTCCTTCTCTACAGACCCACACAACAGCTTACCTAGACAACCGCTTCGTCATCGTGGTCACCAGACTCCAGAATCGACTGGCCGCGACGTGGCGAGGGCGATCGCACGCGACGCGTGGGGCTGAGCTGATGACGGCTGAACTCGGCTTCCTCTTCGTCCTCACTCCACTGGGAGTTGTCGCCACCGTCGCTGCCCTGCGCGGTGGGAGTAGCCTCATCGTTGACCACCTTGGCGTACTTGCCTTTCACACGTCTGTTTGGTTTAGTGGCGGTAGCACTTGCCGCTCCTTGACCCCGTCGACACTGTCGACGCATGCGCATGCACAGGTAGATGGCGGCCACACAGGCAATGATCAGAGCTGGGACGATGGCCATAGCGCTCAGAGAGGACCATTTGATGGGAGAACTGGAGGTATCGGCCGTTGCCGCCGCAATGGCTGGCGATTCAGTGATCGGTGTATCCGCATTGGAAGTAGCAGGCGACGTTGTGTATCCGCCTGAGGCAGCAGCCGCTGGTGCTGCAATCGATACGGCCGGTGAACTAGACATGGGCGCTGGTGTCAACTTCTTTGGAGCCTATCAACGGATGATCCAAGAATGAGTCAGTACTTAAAGCCGCAATAACTCCATTCACCATCACAACAAACGGTACCTGGGACTGCTTATCATCCACTTGGCTGCTGCTTGAATGTGAGCTCATGGAGGATCCGCTCATGTGGTGCTCTGGCGACTCGGATGTAGCTGGAGTCGTAACTCCGATCCACTTTTCCACATTGCGGAGTTGGACGATGGCAGGTGTCGTCACGTCAGTCCATGCTTCGCATCGAGTGCTTGATAGTGCCGTGCTTGCATTCGACTTGCCAAAGCTCTCGCAGAGACCGCAACGTGGTAGACACAGTGGTTGCCACAGTTGGAATGCCGACGTGGCTGAATCAATGGCTACAAATAGGCAATAAAACAATTAGTCACTCCGACAGGCACCATTCACAATAGCCGCATGGATGACTCACAAACACGGTAGTAGTGACACGACAGTTCATCTCGAAGCACGACGTAGACCTGCTCCTGGGTCTGGCTTGGTGCCTCGTTCCTTGGGATCTTGAGCGATACCTTGGTGACTGTCGATGGTTCAAAGTCTTTCGTGCCCAGTTTGCCTGGCTTGACGTGGTTGGCTTTGCTGGAGAGAGTTTGTCCGTCTGGGGCTGCTGAGCCCAATACTTCGAGCGTGTTCAGTGGCTTCCGAAGCCCGTCGTTCGTCAGCGCCAGCTCAACGTGGACATATCCGTCTAGAAGTTTCAAACTCTCCACGTCCACAGAATAGATCGGTCCGGACACACGCGCAGCGTAGAGGTTCATATAGTACAGCTCAAGCGAAAGCGTCGGCACGTCTTCTTGCGGCGGCCAGAAACCCAAGTGGCTGGGCATGTCGAACGCCGGCCCCACTTCGGGGGACATTGCAATGATGCCATGCTTGTACCACATCCAGTCGCTGGTTTCGCCGTTCACAGTGTACAGATTGCTGTCCTTCCAGGGCTGGCCATACCCAAACTTGTTGTAGCGCGCCATTTCCTGTGCAATGTCATTGAACAGCGTGCGATTGGCTTCTCCGACAGGCAGGCCTTGCGGCTCGCACGCGAATGGGATGTTGATGTACCGACCGAACGAGTGGTAGTTCAGTGCGACGCTGAAGTCCATGCCTTGGCGCTCGACCAGGTCTCGGATGGCCTGGGTCTCTGGCTCAGAGAACGGCGTGGGGCCTCGATAATCCTCTGCACAGACATTCGTGCTGCTGCCGACATCATCCGCTGCAAAGCACACATCGTAGTTGCGGTTGAGATCGACTCCGTTGTCTAGGATCTTGGAGCAGCCTGGACGCGTGTTTTTCCGTTGACCGACCTCGTAAATATCGAGCGAGTCCCAGATCTTCTGCTCCTCGTTGCGTGCATAGCCGTCTGGGTTCACCACCAGCACAAACCAGAGCTGACGCGACGACAGAAGCTCCAGGACTTGCAAGTCGCCATTCTGCAGACCTGTGACCAGCAGATCGATCGTGTACACCAGGTTCTGTAGCATGCATTAGAAACCAAACAACGTACGGAAGTCAAAGAAGACGTACATACCATCATGGAAATAGGCTTGAATCGGGAAAACAACACAACAGTGGGGCGTTAGATCAGCTACCAGTCCAGTATATACACTTAGAAAGATCACTTTTACCTCTCGAGAGTGGTGCATGCCCGTGTAGAGCACTTGTGGCACCGCTGTCTTGGAATCACAGGCTCCCAGGCACAGAGCCTGGAGCGGTCTGTCCTGCAGAGATCGACCCAGCTGCTCTAACTTGGCGAAATCAGGGATCTTCTTGAGTGTTTCATCGATAAACGACTGAATCTCACTCGAAGAGAGTGCTCCTTCGTTGGCGCCGAGTCGCGGCGTGAATGCTGTTCCGGTTGTTTAGGTACAGTTAGTCGGATGATCAGCGAAAGCGAACAGTTGGATCATAACTGTGTCACGTACACGTTTTCTCGCGGCAGTTGGCGTCAGTCGGGTATCGAGGTCGACAAGCCTCGTCGTCTTTGCTGCCGTTCTGCTTCAGGTCGATCGATTGGATCTGGAAGAACGGAGGCGACGACGGGTGCTTCCCAGACTGATGAACGTTCATGGAGAGATCCACGCTGACTGAAGAACCCGCTAGTGACGTCGACGGAGCTGACAGCGCTCGGAAAGCCGTCTTTGCGTGAGCGTCAGTGGGCTCCTCGTACAGCACGACGTCGTCCATTTGCCAGCGCAGCCAGTCTTCATCCCACGCGAAATCCAGATCGTGGACCATGGCAGCAATGTCCTAAACAACAAATAGCCATGCGTGAGACGATGACAGCGAGTCCACAGGCTGTCGGTTGCAATGGCTGACTGCACCTGGCCGCAAGGCAGTTTCGCCATGACGCTGGTCGAGCGAGAGGATCCGATCCAGACCTCGTCTAAGTGTCGATCTGCTGCGGCTGTGACGCCCATGGTCATGTTCACATTCAGCTCTGGCAGATGCAAGGTCACCAGTGCCTCCACGTTTTCGCCCTGTCCATTGGAAAGACCTGTACTTGAGCCACACAAGCGCTTGCTTCCATACAGTCAGTCCATAGCAGTGGATCAATCAATACCTGCGGGAACTGGACGCGGACCGTGAGATGCGTGGTGCCGCTGGTATTCGTCGCCTCGACCTGCTGATTGACGTGCACTTGGCCCAAGCCTACACGTCCAATGTCAGCACTCAGTGCATGCCTTCGTATGCAGCGTAGAGCGCTGGGACGTACTCCAGATGCGCAAGGCGCCCTGCTCAATGGCCACGTGGCCAGAACTCGAGACCGCGTCTTGCTGTAGCGCCTGGGGCTTGGTGAAGCTTGCGCTCCAGAGAGAGATGGCGTCGCAGGTCCGGCGGCTGTGGATCTCCATGGTGGCGAATGCTGCTGCTGATGCGGATGGAGCAGACTGACACCGGGCGGACTGGCGATCTGCTTGGAGCTGCTCGCGTTTTTCCCGCCGGCTCTGGTAGAAAAGAGGCTTGCTGAATCAACGGTCTTATTTATGGTTTTGTTTTAGTTTATGGGATTTGTGTAATCAGATTTCGCATTTCCGCCAATCAGTAGCTCACTTTTCCAATTCATTCAATTGGCTTGCAAATCAAAGAGTTGGTTGAGGCTTCATGAAGAGAAGAGGGCGCGTCTCGATCTCAATTGGGCCTCACGATGTATCTACCCAACGTACTACTGCCTGAGAAGCCTAGGCTGAAGCTGCTCACGCCAGCCTGGATTTGATCCAAGAATGGATGGCAGGCTGCATTCTAGCTGTGATGCCTGGCACGGAGTGATTGCTTCTCGATGTAGGAACGCACTTGTATTCTACCTTACTGGGTCGCCTACACTCCAAGCACATGGAACTCGCCAATGAGGAGCCCGATGGACGATCCGCTGGCCTGGCCGAGAAACAACGCCAGCACCATCACGGCACTCACGGCGTCTCGGTCGTCGGACTCCACGATCAGCGGCGCTGCGCCCATGGTGACCGTGCTGAGCACGCCGCCCGTGATGCCCAGCAGCAAGTTCAGCACGAGCCCGTAGCTCAGCGGAACCGCTGCTGGCGCACTGCCGAACACATACAGATCGCTTCCGACGACGCTCGTGATCATGAGTGGGATGAACACCACGCGCGCGGCCGTGAGCCAGAGCGACCGTCTCATGGTGAAGACCCGGTAGACAGCGGCCGTGCTCATGATCCGGCCCATGCAGTCCCCGAAGTTAGCGCTGGCCACGACGCCCGGCGAACAGAACCACTTGGCGGCCACGGTGTCGTCCGCCAGGATCCGCACCGCCGTGCAGCCGATACCGGGATAGACCATGAGCGAGATGAAGTAGGCCAGGAACTGGGCCATTGCGGGCTGCCAGATGAGCTTCAGAATGCGTTTGAACTCTCGCCAGAGCGTGGGCGCGAGCAGCGAATCCAGTTGGCTGGCTTCCTTGTCGAACGCATTGCGCTCGATCAGGTAGATGATGCACGGCAGCTTCATGAGTCGCACAAACACGACCAAGCCCACTACGCAGACGAAGACGAGCAGTGAGAACGACAGGTAGAAGCTGGTGGCCTGGGAGCTGCCGCCCTGCTCCAGCCCGCCCACGCAGAGACGCACGAACGTGGTCAGCGTGACATTGACCACGCCGGCCCAGACATTGCCGATCTGCACGGCGTTGGTGAACCTCTCCATGGGGAATTGAGCCGCCAGCGCGTAGAACACGGACTGCGATAGCGCATTGGCCGCCCCGACGATGGCGAAGCAGATCAGAAGCACTGCGGCGCCGACGCACGAGTCCGACCAGTCCACGATGCTGCAGAGTACGATCGCGACCGCCATGAGGATGAACAGGCCGTAGCTCACCTGGACGCGTACGTGGGGCGTGAGCTTCTTGTCCAGACCGAGGACGAGCTGGAGAGTGTGCGCGATGACCATGGGCCAGGACGTGGCCATCGTGGTCCAGTAGCTGAACGCCACGCCCGGGAACTTGGCGCTGTAGAAATCCTGCGCCACGACGCAGGAGTAGTAGGCCCACATGACCGAGGCCGTGAGGAACAAGAGCGACAAGTAGATCCGGCGTGCGTTCGCCACGAGGTCGTCCCAGATCTCGGGCGGGATGCCCTCGTGCAGCATGATCTTGCTGGACTGGCGACTGATATCGTCGTCGTTGTGGTCGTTCGAGCGGCCACCGAGAACGTACACGCGGCTACTGAAGCGCACATCGTCGTCCTGGACGCTGATCTGCTTGCTGGTGCGCGAGTCGTTGTCATCGTGAACCGGAAGCTGCCTGCTCACGCGCAGCGTCTCCAGCGGCTGGAAGGAGTCGCAGCTAGTACTGCTCGGCGTCATGAGTGGAGGGACAAGAAGCGTGGACGAATAAATGAACAAGCGTCAAACATCTTGGTGACTGGGATTTATCGGAACGCCATGGGATGGGCATCACGAAGGGAGAGTGCCGTTACACACTGGAGACTGGTGCCTGCCGATCCCGATTGCAGGCTCATTCACACTCAAGATCGACCCGGGCAGCGTCTTTCGAAGCCTGTTGTTGAGGTGTTCATGTCTATTGCGTGGTGGCCAGGCAGTGGGATGATGAATCTGGGAGCCATTTGCAGAGCGTCGTCCTTTTCTGCGGCGAATGAAATTCAAGCCACGGGCAAAGGCTTCGGTCTGCCAAGATGGACAGCAAGTCTTGAGGAGGTGTGCAGTGCGATCCTATTGGTATGCAGCCAGACCCAAATGTTGGACGTTCGACAGGAGCCCAAGCGTTTGTTGAATCTTTGCTTGAAGAAACGCCAGCATTCGGCAGAGCGCTTTGGATCCTCTCTGATGCGGTTTAGTTGGTCGTAGAGTCCGTCGGCCTGGTGTTCGAGTGACCAACGGGGAGAGGTCGCATCTCGAATTGAGCGATAAGCGGAAGAGCTTTGGAGCAGCTCCTGTGGGAGTGGATGGCATTCATTCATTCCAATGGGAAGAACATGTCCAACTCTGGGTCAAGCACACCTTGAAGCGTGACCAGAACCGTGGGATGCTACCGGGAGCTGCAAGCACGTGACGCAGCAACTCTGCCGTCTGTCGATCTGAGTTTTCGCTGACGTAGCCAAAGTACAGTAGGCTGAAACGAGCGCAAGCATCCGCTGATAACGTCGGACGCCTGTAAAGTTGTACAATAGAAGAGAGCAGACTGGGCAGCGATGCGTTTCGCATCGCATTGGGGCTCATGAACAAGCGTTGATAACGACATGGTCCCGACTGACCTAGACTGAGCACTCATTGCTGGTACTGCAATAGCAGCCCAAGTTGGAGCAAGCTTAGTGCTGCGTGTCGAAGAGAGTTCATCAATGCAAGATCAGCTTTGGATCAGCGTGAGGATGGCCTATTTGCCTGCACGCACGCCATTGATGTCTCCAGCCGTTAAATCTGAACCCGTACTCTCTCCCTAACTATGCCTAGCTGTCTAGCCTATAAATTACTACCACTACAGCCCAAGGAAGCCCACTTCGCTGATGAGCAGACCAGTGGTCGCTCCGCACGCCTGGCCCAGGAACAGCGCCAGCACCATGATGGAGCTCACGACGTCTCGGTCCTCGGGATCCACCATCAGCGGAGCAGCGCCCATGGTCACGGTGCAGAGCAGTCCGGCCGTGAGCCCTTGTACCAGATTCATCACGAGTCCGTAGCTCAGCACCAGCACCGGAGCCGCACCACCGAACACATAGAGCGAGCTCTGCGCCACGCCCATGGTCATGAGTGGCAGAAACGCGATGCGAGCGAACGCGAAGACCAGTGACCGGTGCATTGTGAAGATTCGGTAGATGGCGGCGGTGCACATAAGTCGCCCCATGCAGTCACCAAAGTTGGTGCTGGCCACGACCCCGGGCGAGCAGTACCACTTAATTCCCACGTCGCCCTCGGGCAGCACGCGGTCCACGTCGCAGCCGATGCCGGGATACACCGAGAGCGCAAAGTAGAACGTGATGAACTGTGCCAGTGCCGGCTGCCAGATAATCCGCGTGAGTCGCTTGTAGTTCTGCCACTTGGATTGCTCCGGGATCGCGTCCATCAGATGCGTGTCTTCCTTGTGTCGGTTGAGCAGATACACGATGCAGGGCAGCCGCACGAGCCAGTAGAATGTGGCCATGCCGCCGATGCAGACCATGCCCAGCAACGAGAAGGACAGGTAGAAGCTCGAGGTCTGGGAATCACCCGACTGCTGGATGCCGCCCACGGCCAGTCGCACGACCGTAGTCAGCGTGACGTTGACGACTCCGGCCCAGACATTGCCGATCTGCACGGCGTTCGTGAACCGCTCCATGGGGAATTGCGCCGCGAGGCCGTAAAGCACCGACTGCGAGAGCGCACTGGCGGCGCCCACGATGGAAAAGCAGGTCAGCAGCACGGCCGCGCCCATCCGCTGGCTGGGCCAGTCCACCATGCTGCAGATGATGATGGCCACGGCCATGAGGATGAACACGCAGTAGGCCGTGGTGATGCGCGTGTTGGCCGAGAGCTTCTTGTCCAGGCCGGTCACGATCTGCAGGATCTGCACCACGAGGTTGGGCCAGGACGTGGCCATGGTCGTCATGAAGCTCAGCTCCACGTCCGGGAACTTCTTGGCGTAGAAGTCCTGCGCCACGACGCACGCGTAGTAGGCCCACATGACCGAGGCCGTGAGGAACATGAGCGCGAAGTAGATGCCGTTGGCGTGCGCCACGAGGTCCTCCCACACGTCCTGCGGCAGCCCGTCGTGCAGCAGCACCTTGCTGGATCGGCGTGGATCATCAAAGCCGCCGAGCACGATGATCTTGGAGCTGGAGCGGGCCTCTTCGAACAGCGCGACCGTGCGGTTGCTGGACCGGTGGCTGCTCAGTACCGAGAGCTTGCGGCCGCTGGCGCGCCAGGTATCCAGCGGCTGGAACACCTCGACGTCGTGCGGCGTCATGGGGAGATCACGAAGGTGTTGGGAATCCACAACTGCGACCTGCCGGTGCCGGCCTGGAGCATCCCAGCGCCACGACGGATGGCGCTGTCGACGTAGAGGCGCTGCGGCCCAATAGAAACGACGGGTGTGAGGGCGCACACGGAGGCAGGATGGTCATTGCCCATCCTAGGGGATAGAGATCGTGCCCCGAAGCACAGAACTGACAGAAACGATCCCGATCCTTGGGTGACATACACTGGCCGACTGACCAGTCATCTGGTCGATTGAACGGATCATTTAACAACTCAGTACATTCCACATCCTTTTGTAGCCAATCCGGTGAAGGGAATCAGACGTATGTACTGGGTTGAGATCAGTCTATGGTTTTAGGTACTGAGATAAGAGAATAAGTTCAGCTCAACACGATCTGGATGTCACTGCGTATCCCAAGGTTACGCTGGAGAGTAACCCTTGCGGATTACTGCTGAAAGTTAGTACCGAGTGTACGTTGGTCCCACAGGAGATTCAGTCGTTCAGTGTACACAGCACAGGGAATGACACAGTAATCGCCATGGCTGATGCTACCTTTGACCTCTGGGCTGGGCTGGCTATCATCATCAACGTGGATCTCTACCGGGTAGTGCCAAAGCTGGAACGTTCAGTAGCTAAGACAGCAATGCACTCTGGAGATGTCCCACACGTCACATGTGTTTTCCATTGGGAGCTTCCAGAGCGATTTGAGCTCCTTCAAGGAGAGAGAATGCGATCACGAGTACCCAAACAGCCAAATCCTGTGCATTTGTATTCAACAGCTGACGGTCTCAAAGTCGTATGAGTGTGTGAGCGTAGCCACCTCAACAATCCGTTCCAGCGCTGGCTTCACCCATTGAAGCAGTCGACTCCGGCAATAGACGCGTCACTTTGGGATCGGCCTCGCACCAGAGACAGAGACCTGCGGTTTAGTGGCGGGCCATGGAGTCCAGCAGCAGAACGTCCGAGACCTGCGACATGTGGTCCATGTACTCGCGCAGCTTCTTGGGCCACTTGAGATCCTTCACGAGCGTGAGGCCGCGCAGACGGCCAAAGAGGTCAATGTCGTCGTAGCTCAGCGTAGCGTTGACCGAGCGGTTCGAGTGGAACAGCGCCGAGAGCTTCTCGAGCTGCTCGTTGGCCTCCTTCACGAGCTCCGGGGTCTTGGCCAACGCCTCGTGGAAGGTCATGCCGATGGCCTTCTCCTTCTTGATGCGGTAGTACTCGCGCGACTCGTGCAGCGCAAACTCCGGGAACACGGCAGCGTGGAAGCGCGCGTGGTAGAGCAGGCGGAAGATCTCGGCCGTGTCGCGGATCCACGCCTTGATGTCTTCGCGCTCGGCCGACTCGGCCAGCAGCACGGGGCCGCCGTAGTGGGCGTCCACGTAGCGCACAATATCCATGCTCTCGGGGAAGGCCTTGCCCGAGGGCAGCTGCAGGATCGGCACCATCTTGGCGCCCACGAGGCTGATGGGCGTGATCTCATCGTGGTTGGCCACGAACACCAGCTCGTGCGGGATCTTCTTGAGCCCGAAGATCATGCGCGCGCGCACGCAGAACGGACAGTGGTCGTACACATAGAGCTTCACGAGCGGCTCGGCGGCCGACTTGGCCTTGGGCGCCTGCTGCTGCTGCTGCAGCGCAGAGAACGCCGCCGCACCCAGGGCGCCGCCCACGGCCACAGCCACACCGAGCTTGGTCAGGTCCGCCATTCTCTCCTTCTCTCTCCTGTTCTCGAAGCTTCAGAAATGGAAGGGAGGATGAGCACCAGGCCAATGGCTCATTTTCATTTGAAGCGGCAGTGTCGTAAATACCCACTGCCGGTCTTTTTTACAAGGAGGTGTAAAAAGTAAGATCGAACACCCGAAACTTGAAGCAGAGAATGAATGGGTAAATGGAATAAACTACACATGGGTTTTGGCTCATTTGTGGATGGTCTATAGAATGCATGTTGGGTGGAGGTTTAAAATATAGTATTTCATTATAAACCATCGTCGGATTAGCTCGTTTTGGTTTGTTGGGTATATGAGCAAGAAACAACGGTTTTTACTAGTAAACTCGTGGATTATGCTTGGGTAAATCAGAATGAATGCGGTTTTTCCGATCAGGTCATCTGCACTGGAGTCAGTCATCCCCACAAGCCGCAATCACTTTGGGCGTTAGCGTGATGGGACCTTGAATCAGGATCCAAAAGACCATTGAAATAGCGCCGGAATCCTCTGCGGGCGATTGATTTAGGAGCGAAGGGCTCTTGATACTCGGTCTTCAAGTGCGAACCAGGTTGAGGTTCAGTTACAGTGTGCTCGTCGATTCGCACACAGAAGCAGCCACCACAAAGCCATCACCTCCAGGATACAGTACGCTACCGTAACTCAGTTTCAACGCTCGCGCCATTCTCTCCTTTGTCCATAACATAGCGATTGCTCACGAGCGTAATCAGGGCTACTGATAGAACTTCAGTAGGAGCAGTTCTTGAGATCGGCATATATCTCATCAGCCATCAATTACCATGCGCTTCATGAGTTTCCAAAGGTCGTTATCATGGCATGGGCCAGAAACGCGTCGATCTTGAAAAGGTCCCAGAGCCCAAGCAACCACCAGAGGGAACATAGCCGTTTGATGGGTTCTTCCAGATTCCCCCACTAAGCTTTGTATGACTTCTTTGCTTGGAGGCTGCGATCACGCCAGAGAAAAATCAAACGGGCTGGCTGCTCAAAGCCATAGCGAAATCCCACTGGGCGCTAATCACTTGTTCCTTCTCTTACCACTGCCCCGGTGACGCGCCGGACGCAATCGCTCAAGCACCAGCACATGAGGCATACAAACTCCAGTACAATTGCTGTGACCCGGGGAAAAACTGTTGACGTAGAACGTTTTGTTTGACTTGAAGTTGAAGAAAGGCCCGACCTTCCCTACGTGCTTCAACTTCAACCACCACGACCAGCGATCTCCCGGTTCTTTCATTGCAATCGCCAGGCGTGTCCCTCTCTTCAAAGGCCATGGCCGTCCGATCGGATGGCTCGGCTCCTGCTCCTCCTTCGTACAGTAGCAGGCTTCAACTGCTGCTGTCCGTCCCGGCTGCCGTGTGGTGCTACCAGCAGCAGCAGTAGCAGCGACGCAACAGCAGGCAACCAGCAGGTCCGCTCTCCAAGAGCTCATTCTCCATTTGACTTCGATCCCCAGCGATCGACCTCAATCTTCAATCATGTTCCTCGACCGTGAACGCCGCAGCGAGCCCAAGCTCAAGCTCAGCTACGTGTCTGCGCCCGACACGCCGGATGTCAACGGCCCGCACGACGACGACCCGCCTAAGAACGTGCGCAAGTACATGATCAAGAACCAGCACCTGCGCGAGTGCATGGCCGAGTGCCTCGGCGTGTTCATCATGAACGTGATCGGCATCGGCGCCACCAACCAGGTCCTGCTCTCCAGCGGCACGTACGGCACGTGGATGAACCTGACCATCTGCTGGGGTATCGCTGTCATGTTTGGCTTCCAGGCCTCGGCTGGTGTGAGTGGCGGCCACTTGAACCCGGCTGTGACGCTGGCCGTGATTGTCTACCACGGCATGCCCGCCTGGAAGCTGCCCGGATACGCGCTTGGCCAGACCGTGGGCTCATTCCTCGGCGCTGCTGCGGTCTACGCGCTGAACTACAACCATCTCATGGAGATCGACCCCACGCAATCGGCCACGCGCATGATCTACGGTTCGTACCCGACCGCGGGCGTTTCGAACGTCACGGCCTTCTACTCTGAGGTGCTGGCCTCGGCCCTGCTCATGATGTGCCTGTTCGTGATCTTCGACAAGACCAACTACCCGTCGGGCATGCAGGGCGCGCCGTTCGCGCTCATGCTGCTGATCGTGGCCCTGGGCAACAGCATCGGCTACAACACGGGTCCGTCGATGAACCCGGCGCGCGACTTTGGCGCTCGTCTCCTCTCGTCCTTCGCCGGCTGGGGCTCCGATGTCTTCTCGGCCAACCACTACTACTTCTGGATCCCGCTCGTGGCGCCGTGCATCGGCACGCTGTTGGGCGGCCTCGTGTACATTCTCTTCATCGCGTACCACAATCCGCATGCGTAAGTCTGTTGCTGTATTGCTTTTGTCCACTTGGATCCATCGGCCGTATTGCAGCAAGTTGCAGCGAGGAGACAGCTTGATAGTTTGAAAAATACTACAGCCGTGGCCCATTTGTTAACTACCGCATCGTTCGTTCTTGCTTGAGTATCATCGCTGGCCCACAAGACATGTCTCTAAAGGTCTTCCTTCTACCGAAAGCGCATGCAGAGGCGTCCAGGCTTGGTGGGTGGCTTGGTCGCATCGTAGTTCCTACAGTAACACTGGATGCCGCCATCATCATCCGCGGTCTCGTGGTTCCGCTGGCTTGAAGAAAAAGCCCAAGGGGGATGGGAGGAAATGGGTCGAGCGTAATCGCACCGGAGTGGACAGCAAGGCGCCACCCCGACTCAAGGAACAGGGAGATGGAGAGAGAGAGAGAGTACACAGCTGAGCTCAATTGGGATGAGCAATGACGCCAGTCGCCAGTGCTTCGCGTCCTTCGTAATTCTGTCTCAACCACACGAGACAAACTGGATTCTCTTGAGCCAAACAACTGCGACGTATCGCTCGTCGTGTTTGCTTACTGGCATCTACTCGTATGTGATGTGGAACAGCAGACACTCTTCGATCTGGTCTGTGCGCTGATCGTTGATAAACAAGTACACGCTCTCGATTCGTTGCTTGGCCTGCTGCTCCGAAGGCGCCACGGCTGCAAACCAGAGCCGAAGAAACACTTGACCGTGGCCTGCGATCTGCAGCATCGCATCTCGAGGCTTAAGAATGGCTGGCGCGCTGGACCGAAGGTGGATAGTCTGTGGCTCATCCCATGGATTCGCGTACGAGATCTTCTTCTGCGCCGGCTGGCCGCACCGTAATCGCAGCTCGTAGGTCTTGGTGATACTGGGCATGGCCATGGCCACATGCAGAGTCCACGCACCCACGAGCTCGTGCGTATCGACATCGACCAGGTTCACCAACAGACGCAGCGCACTGCCGCCGCTCTGGTCTGTGTAATTCAATGCCGCTGGGTTGGCGCAGCAGAACTGGAACTCAATGCGGTTGAACGCATTCGGCACAAGCGAGAACACGTGCGACGGTCGAAAGCCGACGAGATGCCGATGCGCAGCAGTGGTGAAGCACTGCACGTGCCGCTGCTGCTGATGGTTGTTGGGCAGATCGCCTTTGATCACGAGCTCATTGGTAACACTCTGGCCTAATACAGCATGCAGATCCAGCCGGATCTTGGACTGAATGCGGATCTGCCAGATCTCGAAGACCCGCGCGTAGTACTTGTCCTCGTACAGCACGACATAGAACTCATGCACCGACGGATACGCGCCAATGCGGCACTTGAAGGATGCAAATGCAGGACTTGCGTCCTCATCATCGTCACTGGCGCCATCAATGCACTCTATCACCACACTCGGATCCATACACACAACAAACTTTCCAGTAGGACATCGCAGACGCCAGCGCCAGACAGAGCCCGCCGGATGAGAGAACCGCAACACGCGGTGGCACACAAATGGCTGCGGCTGCAGATTCAATTGATAGAGCGCGACTGTGTGGCCATGGGAACAGCTCTTGATCGTCATGGAAATGGGGATACCAGTACTCTCATCTCCTCTTGTTTCACGGTTGCTGTTACGAGAGATCTTGCGTTGATAAGCTCCAGAAACCCCGAGCCAGCGCAATCGCATGGGCACCACAATGCGATCGTGTGCATCCATCACGACCTCGTTCTGATCATCAATCATCTCCTTTTCGACTGCCATGTCGGCTTCGTTCCTGGGAGGATCCCCATACGCCATTGGAAGCTGCTGTCGGTAGAACTTCCACTCCTCAGAGTCACGTACAATCTCCATATCCACAAGAGATCTCAAGTCCGTATTCAAACTACCCGCTGGGAGTTGCAACTCCAATCGAAAACGGTCGTGGTGGTTGTACGGGTTCTGGAAAGGAAGCTCCAGGAACAGCAGGCTAGCAAATGACGGGAAAAGAACAACACGCGTGGTCACTTGGTCACGAAGCAGCGAATACACGAGCGATTTCTTGTGGCCATCGCGGTAATAGGAAAGAACTCGCAGGAGCTGATTCTTCTCATCGGCAAAGCGACGAAGGCTATCAACCGATCGGCGGTCTCTGCTTGAAGCTTCTGCGGCAGATTGGGGATGCTTCTTCGTTTTCGTCACGGCGCGCACTAACTGCCGCTGTGCCTTGGATTCCTGTGAGATATGGTGCTTGTACCGTGATAATCGCTCAAGCTGTCGTGCATACAGGTGATCGTTCATACGTGTTACCGGTTGAGCCATTCCGCCGCTGGAGATTGACACTGATTGGTCATCATTGTTGGCTGAACTTCTGTCCGAAAGCAAACTCAGTCCCAATTCCATGAGGACCTGCAGAAACTCAACACGAAGCAGCTCCTTTCTCATCTTTCGCGCGGCAGAAATCGACTTTTCTTGTACTGACGGCGTGATGAACGGGTTTCTTTTATCCTCATCGCTCAAAAATTTATTTATCACACGCAGAGGAAGGATTCCACGAGCATATGCGTCGACAGCGGCCTTACGCAGCTTGAGTTCCACGGCACGAATCTTGGGGTCGGAGCTGAACGCGTAGTCGCAATCGTCCAGAATAGATGGAATCGCCACGGATACCTCTAGTTGGGGCTTTGGCTCCGCAACAGTATCAATCGCTGGCGAAGCTTCGGTTATTGCTTCTCCTTGATTAGGAGAGTTCGGTGGTTTGCTTGTGGGCGGCGTTACCTCGGGCGACTTCCGAGCTGCAGCTTTTGCGGCAGCCAACGATGGTCGAGCGAGTGGAGGCGCTTTTCTCGCAACAGGCTTTGCATCTCTTCCAGACTTGGTTGGCTGGAGATCTGAGGATAAAGACGCCGGTATCAAGCGCATGAAGTCCTGCAGGTCGATGTGACCAGTTTGCATCGGATCCAGCTCTTTCACCATTTCGACTATTTCATCGTGTGATAGATTTTGGAGATCATTACTGGCCGTTTGTAATGATCTTGTCAGCGCTTCGTAACTTAGCTTGCCGTTCATATCTGTGTCGGCGCTTTCCAGTGTGATTTGGATTTTCACTCCGCTGTCTTGAGCAGCTTTCAGCATGTTGAGCAGTTTTTCGAGCTTGGAACCACTTGCAGACGGGCGAGTAGCGGCAGCTGTTGACGCCATCTTGGCCGCTCTAGCTTGCGCAAGCATTTGCGGGCGCTGCTTCGGGGCTACAGCTTCAATACTAGGATCACTGGCAGCATTTATTCCAGTTGCCACTGCTGATGGATCAGTATTTCCACGTCTGACTACTACGGGTGCCTTTGCTCGATTTGCAAATGAGGACGACCTAAGTAGTGGCTTTTTGGATAACACAGGTTTCCTTTTACCACCCGTGTCAGTTGCTTCAATTTCTACCACGCCTGCTTTGGTTTCATTTTCAGCGATTGAAGGAGCTTCAGACAAATCAGTAGAGCTTTGTGCAGCCTTTTCTTCCTCAGCTGGGTGTTCATTATTAAAGGCTGGGACTGCACTCGCGCCGGTGCTGTCTGATGGTGCTGGTCCCGATACCGCAGCTTTTTCATCTCCTGTAGTTGTTTTTGATGCAGCAATAGCCGTGTCGGTGTTAGCTCGCTTGACCATTGGTGCAGTTGTTGATCTGGCTTTATTAAACGAGGAAGATCGCAATATTGGCTTCTTCAGCTTTTTCGTGGCTGTCTCGGAGGAATCACTGTCGATCACAATAACTTCTCCAGCATTAGATTTTGCCTGTTCTTGCCTTTCCGTCGCTAGATTTTGATTCTGAGTATTTGCATCAGCATTCAGTTGCGGTTCTCCATCCAAATGCTGCTTGGAACTATCGGTGGAAGGTGGCTCTTCTGAAGACAAATATAAAGGAACCCTGTTATCACCTGGGGCCTCTTGATCAAAGCTTGTATGAGCCTCTTGCTCCGCTTCCGTTAACAGTGTTTCGTCTGGTTTCGGCTTTATAATGTTGTCTATAGCGACATCTTTTCCAGTATCGTCTAAAAACAAGCGGAACTCGTCCAGCGAAACTTGTCCACTGTGATCTTTGTCCATATCATTTACAATTGCCTCGATGTCATGGTCACTTACGGCTTCGAAGCCAACAAGTTGCTTCAGTGCAGTAACGAACTCTTCTTTCGTTATTTTGCCGTCACCGTCTGAATCAAAATGTTGAAAGCTGATATTGATATCAATGCCACTTGATTGTGCACATTGAAGAAGATTGCGGAGCGTTGAACTTGCATGTTTATGTTTATGTTCGATTGCTACTGCTGTAACAGGAACAGTTTCACCTACTGACTTTGCCTCGACAACACCCCGCGGCGTTGACAGTGTATCCGTCGCTGAAGACATCAGGTGCTTTAGTTCATCGATAGAAAGTGTTCCACTGTTATCATTGTCTAGGGCTTGCATGGCATCTGCCAACAGTGCTTCATTATCAGATATGCCACAAGCCTTCATGATACTTATAAATTCTTCATAATTGATGGTTCCGTTCTTGTCATGATCAAACTCACGGAAGCAAGCTTCGATGGAAAGTCCTTTCTCGCTCGCTGTCTTCAGCAAATTTCGCAGTTTATTGAGCACTTCTTCTTTGCCAGGCCTCGGTGGATTTCTAGCGGTACCAGCTCCCATTGTTTTGCTATCCGTGCGATTGCTGTCGCCTTTAAGCAATGATCGAAACTCTTCCAACGAAACTTTTCCACTGTTGTCAGCATCTAATTGCTGTAGCAATGCATTCAATTGATCTTCCGCCACATTTTTAAGGCATTCCAATTTCGTCAACCCGTGCTTAAATTCTTCTAGAGTAATCTCTCCATCACCATCCCCATCAAAGTGAGCAAAGCACTCACCCACGTTTACACCTTGAGCCATCGCCTTTTGAAGTAGCAAGCACAACTGTCCCATCAAATCAGCGGGCTCCTCCTTTGCTTGTTCAATTGATGGCGTTTCTAGTAAAAGGCATAATTCTTCGAGACACACAGTTCCTAGATCGTCATGTAAAGTAAAATAGGCCAGCAACGGCGTGATCTGCTGTATTTGCTGCTGGGAGAACTTGAAATCGACTTCACAGCATCGCTGCCAATCACTTGCAGGAAGCTTTCCGCAATGTGCTTTCATATGAATCAATTTATCCATGTGTGGTAGAAAGAATGCAATTAACATGTGCTGCTTTTCTTGAATTGCCACACTATAGTGTTTGAATTCACTGAATGAGATCATACCATCACCATTGTCGTCAAACCGTGAGGACAAAGTTGTAAGCTCTTCTTGGGTCAGACTCTGGCCCTGGAAGAGTCTGCTAAGGGCTGCAGAAAACTCGTCCAGTGCAATGTTGCCATCAGCATTTTCATCAAAGTGACGAAAAACTTCTTCAACTCGCATCCCACTGCTAAATGCGCGAACCAAAAGCTTGACTAGTTTTTTCTCAGTTGAAAGTCGCGCTGCCTGGCTTTCTTTAGTGACTCGTGTTTGAATATTTGTTACTCCACAAAAAACTAGAAACTCTTTGTAATCCACTTGATCATCGCCATTGGCGTTGATCTTCCGAACAAACTCTTTCAGCGCTGTCTCGCTCAGTGAAGATATGCTTGTGGTCACATTGTGTGCCTCGCGCTGTAATAACTGTTGAACCGCTTTAGAAAACTCTTCAACAGACAGCGTTCCATTCCTGTCTTCGTCAAAATGAGTGAAAATCTCATACAAATCGATTCCTTTTCCTTCCAATCGATGGAAAACCTCACGTAATTGGCTCTCTAAGTCTTGAGCAAGATCTTGTACGGTCTCTTTCTCGGATATTTCAACGGAGAATCCTAATGATTGCAAAAACTCAACGTACGATATCTGTCCGTCCTTATCATGATCAAACTCTGCCATCAAATTCTGCATATCCTTTGACTTGTGTGAAGCTTCCAGTACACCCAGCTGCTCTAGCGCTTTCGAAAACTCGTCGTGCGACAAATTTCCATCGCCAGAAGAATCAAATTGCACAAAAACATGATGCAAGCGAATACCCTTCTCCATTGCTCGTACAATGATGCGTTTTAGACGATCGCGCCACTGTGCGCTCCGGCTTGGAGCTGAAATATCGTCCTTACAGTTGCTAGCCAAAAAGGTTCCAAATTCATTGTAGTCGATGTTGCCATCATTATTGGCATCCATTGCTTGTGCTAAAGCTATAAGATCCTCATCTGATATATCACTGAATACAGTACCCAGAGACCTCATAGCTTGCACAAACTCGGATGTCGATAGAAACCCATCATGATTTCTGTCAAACATAGCGAATGCATCTTCTAAACTCACTTGGTTTGCGTTTGCAAGTGCCAAAACGCGTTTTAAGCGATCACTGTGAAGAGCTGAATTTGATTGTGTTGTAGCTATCGATTCTTTGGCCTTTTGAGTTTCTGCCTGTGTATTCATCGCTGACTGCTTTGGCTGCAAAACTGTCGGAGGCTTTAGTGAAAGCAGTGCAATTAATCCTTCGCTCTCGCAATCGATACGAGCACTTCGATGACTTGAGTCGCTACGCTTTGAACGAAACAGATCACACAGTACTTCGACTTCGGCGGGACTCAATGACGTTGCATCACTTGTAGAGCGTTCTCTTAGCTGCGACTGGATCCGCTGTTGCTCATCTGCTGTTGTCGTTCGTGTACGACGTCCATAAAAACCTTCTTGAGACAGTAGCTGGAAGAGCTCTGCATTAGTATCGACCATTGGACGGGCTCTCACGCGATGCTTGACTTTATTCGATGCTGGAATGTCGAAATGTGGTTGCTTTGAGAACGTCGTTATTGAATTCAATCCGACAGATTCCGACTGATTATCTGGTACAAAATGTTCACCTTTATGTCCATAGTTGCTCATCAAAAATTGAATCTTGCCCACAACGCTCTTGTTTTCAGGTGCTCCAGCAGCGTCATGCACAGCACTGAGTTCATTAATACCATCGCTATGCTGTTCGCACACAGCCCCAATAGGCTCAAACACCTCCACTTCGGCCTGAAACTTCTTGATCCCACTTCCCTGACGCATTAACTCGCGCAAAGGAATTGCAAACGAACCAATTGGGAAAAGACTCTCTGAATCCCATATATCCACGTACAGATTCTTGAAAAGCAAATACTCAGCAAACCTTCGTGCTTCTAAAGGATCTTCTGTGGCGGTTGTATCAACATCAAACTGGATCGCCAGTGAAGGTTTGTTTGCGGGACTCTCGCGCATGAGTAAAAACGTTTGAATCGTGCTTCCAGTGCCGTTGTCAAATGCGTTGCTGAGTCTCAACGGCTCCGTTCGCGTCGGTGCAAAATTATAAAACTGGAACGTGAAATAGATCCGAGACGGAGGCATTATCGGCTGGGCGGATTCAGAATAGATGGCCGAGTGCACTCGAAATGCAGCAAAATGGAACCGGATCTCGCTCGCTTTATACATGTCCTTGAGCTCCAGATCCAGACTTTTGATCTGCTGCAAACTCTGCGGTGCCTTTACAGAGGATTTTGTCGGTGACTGGGGTGATCTCTGAACTGTGTTCGACTCGTGTAATTCCATAAACCCGTAGCGACTCAAAAGCGTCTTCGACGCTCGACTAAGCTCCGTTGTTGCTGATGGAGTCAGCACAAGTGTCGACTCTGCTGCTTTCAAAACTGGCGGCTCCTTTTTGCCTGGCGATGCTGATGGGGGTGACTGTGGTGTTTTCTGGGGCGACTCGGGACGTTTTTGTGGAGACGAAGGACGTGACGCTTTCTTCTCAGCCTGGTTGCTTGTTTGTTTAGACGCCACCGTTGTCGTCGCCAGTGCATTGAGCGTTTGCGCCAATACTGAATTTGCATTGGCTTTGCCTAGTATTTTAGCTGCCCAGTGTTCAGCACCAACATCCTTGCTCAGCCCTTCGTGTTCACCAGCTTGGTTGTTTGATTTCTTAGGTGACGAAGCTGGATGTGATTTTGAAGAATCCGCCGTAATCGCATTCCAGATCCCATCGCCATCTTCACCCAGAGCACGATTGTTTGCGCCATCTATCAAAAGTTGCAGATCCACAAATGCGATGGAGTCCTTCGTGCTGAATTCCGGGTTTTGCAGTACCCCGCTTGCGTGTGCTGGTGGCGTATAGAGAGTGTTTTCTGTGTAAGCGCGACACGGCGCGCCTGACAGCAGATCCACATGGAGCACACGCTGCTTTGTCTGATGAGTAGAATCTCCACCGAGCTCCAGTGACTCACTCGTCAGCGCAGTTGCATGATGGTGCTTGTCGTAGAGAAAAATCTTCTTGCCGTCGCTGGGCACAAATGCACGAGCGCCCATGGTCACAAGAACCACGTCCTGCTCTGGAAGCGGCGGTTTCTTGGCATCAAGCGTTTGTTGTTTCATCTTTGGCGGCCAAGACAATCGGAAGTGCACCGTATATTGCAAACTCACTACGATCGCCAGCAGTGGGTGAAACACAAAGCCTTTGAGTCGCGTACAGTTGGGCACGCATTGCAGCACATCGTGTCCACCTTGTTCATTCACTTTTAAGGGGATCGTATGTTGTCGAGATCGGAAGCAGCGGCCATTATGCAATGCAATTTTAAGCACGCGCGCTGAGACTTCGCCAGTCATATTGATCACACCACGATGAGCAGCCATGCGACCGATCTTGAGCCGAGCAACGAGATTGGCTTCGATTTCCTCACGCAGGTGGAGCATCACGCGTGACGTAACGACGGACAGTGTGAAGCTTTCTTCAAATTGGATGCTCTTGGGCACAAGTGACGCAAGTTTGGCCACCGTCATCAGTGCATCTTCGTAGGTTGCTTCGTCGTGGTCTTCTCCACGTAGCTGCAGCACTTTGGCATTCGTACCCATATTGATGTTGGCGAGATTTCCATGTTTCAGCCCTGGCACTGTCTCGAGCGCGCCAACGAGCTCATTCTTGCGTAAAAACTGAGTAATGGAGTGGAGTGGTTCATACACGCGAAGCTGGAAAAACAACTTGCACTCCTCCTGCTTGGGCTGGGAATGCCATGCACTTGATGGTATCTCCCACAACACTCGTGGGCTACCCATGAACACGTTGACCGATTCACCACTTGTACTCAATGTCATACCATTCTTGTTGCTGTCACTGTGCTCTTCTGTGGATTCTGTTGCTTGCGCAAACAACGGTAACAACGTCCATCCGCATCCCACAGCAGATATCGTAGCCTTGGAGTCGCGATCCTTCTCATAAGCAATAAGCTCAACCACGCCCACGCAGTTGGTATCGACGAGGTCCGTCATGAAGTACGCGCGGAGATTGAGCGAGACGCTCTCGAGCACGTGACGAACAGCAGCGCTGGCTGTGGCGCGGCGATCCTGCTTGATCTGGAACGGATCCACTGCGATCTCCGGACTCACCCACGTGTTGCCAAAGAAACGCTTTGACACAGAATGGAAAAAACTCACGTGTACACCAAGCGTGAGTAGCACGTCTTCATCTCCTTCATCATCTTCGTTGTTTTCCTCTTGTGAGATTGGGAACAGGGACGCAGGCACGAAGGAATCAGGCAGCACCCACGTGAGCACTGACATGAGCTGCAGCGTGTATCCGCGCGCCTTGTCGACTCGCACCGCTCCTTCTGGCACGGGTAACACACTCGTGCGCGCGCGAAACTTCTCAAACTCGCGTTCGCGCTGAGCCCAAGGCGACAGCGAAGCATTGTTGTTGCGCAGTGAATGGAGGCCACTCTTCCCATGGCGTGGCCGTTCGTTGGTGCGTGCACGTTTTTTAACCGGTGTTGCTGCTGCTCGACGACGAGCTCTTGCGGTCACGAGCCGACGACGGGCTTCGTCATTTTCGGAAGATGACGAATGCGATTCCGATGGAGACGGCGAGACGGACTCCGATGACCCATTGTCTTCTTCATCTGAGCTGCCCAGAGACGATGAAGAAGCAGACGCAGACGCTTCTGAAGGCGAGTCAGGGTGCTGCTTGCGTGCAGGTAGCGATAGCTTGGGCGGGAGACTCATGGATCATCAACCTTGCGCTTGAGTGGATGCGTGAAAGGTCACGTGCCGGATTTCCCTGAGAAGGCGCGCGGTTCTTAACCAGGATTCGTCCATAGACTCCATAATAGCACTCTGCACGAGCGTCACAGGAAAGGACAGCAATCTGCTGGGGACGTGAACGCCATGACCAGCTTGGCGCCGGTGACGCTCATGGTCTGCTGCCTCCGCCGATATGCGCGCACTCAAAAGGGAAACTAACTCATGACAGCTTAACAACTGGTGGTATTTCGAAGTGTTACGTTAGTAAAAGAAGCCAAATGTAATGTGGTAGACACAAAACTAGTTTAACCGATTGGGATCAGAGCCGGTTAGGACCCGCGGAAAAACGACTAAACCCGCAATCCAACTTGACTTCAACCCGGACCACCCGGACCACTGTGAACCCATTTCCATGAATGGCTTCACTGCGGGTGGTGGTGCTGCACACAGACAATGTAGGCCCCGCCGCCGACTACTCCACCGAGAAGAGGGGCCACAAGCGGGATCCAGAAGTAGTAGTCACGCAGCGTGAAGACCTCCGAACCCCAGCCAGCCAGGCTCGTGAACAGTCTCGGGCCGAAATCACGCGCCGGGTTGATGGCGTAGCCAGTATTGTAGCCCAACGCCATGCCGATCGCCATGATCAAGAGCGCAAACGCGATGGGCGCCCCGTAAGGCCCGGCCGGTCGGTTGCGGTTGTCCGTGATAGCGAATACGCCCAGCACGAGCATGGCCGTGGCCAAGAACTCCGAGTAGAACGCCGTGGTGTTCGTGATGAGATCGCTCGGGTAGGTAGAGAAGTTGGAGCGCGTGGTCGTGCGGTCCGGATCCACGCTGTTGAGGCGGTTGAAATCCAGCGCGTAGATGCAGGCCGCACCAAGGAAGCAGGCTACCGTCTGCGCGACCACGTAGCCAGGCATCTTCCAGGCCGGCATACCGCGGTAGACCACATTGGCCAGCGTCACAGCCGGATTCAAGTGCGCACCACTGATGCCCTCGGAGCAGTGCACGCCGAGCATGACAGCGATGCCCCAGCAAATGTTCACGCTCAACCAAGTACCGTTGGCGCCGTCCGAGAGCCCGACCTGGTTGTTCACGCCCATACCGAAGATGATCATGACGTACGTGCCCAGGAACTCAGCCATGCACTCGCGCAGGTGCACACTCTGCACCACCAGTTTGCGGTACGGCTCCGGGCGCAGCAGCTGATCGCTCGAAAAGTCCTCGTTGTACGTGCTGTTGGCGTACGGCTTGGGCGTCTCGGGTGCACTCACATAGCTGGTTTGGATTTTGAGATCGATGCTGTGGTGTTCATCCAGGCGCTCGAGGTCGTAGTTGGGATTCATTCAAACGCCGTCGGCGGCTGGTTGGTTTGAGTGTCGGCGGTTTGGGTCGGAGGAGAATCAGCAGTCGACTGCTGGGTCCGAGGCAAATTGAAGAGTGAGCAAAACCATCAGCGTGGGCACGTTTGACAGCAGCAGGTCCAGCAGCGTCAACAAGAGCGCTGGTTGCATCCTGGGGATCCCTATCTCGTTGGCGCTTGGTCGTGTTTCTTTGCGCTTGAACGGTTAAAAGCGACCGGCATGGCGGAACTTCAAGCCTGCGATGCCACTCCTTGTTGCGTTTCAGCTGATGGAGCGCTGTTGAAGCTGCGATTCCGTGGAGACGCAATGGAAGACTAGAGGGGTAATCACTGCGAGCCGATTGCGCGCCTTGCCGTTGATTATGGGCGTGCCGGAGGTACCGTACAAATTAAAATTCCAGCTTCTACACCGGACTTGAGCCAAGGCCTTTGCGTCTGCTCAAGATCGAACTGAAGCTGCGCGCTCAGCCAGCACTCGATCCATGCCGTCGCCGCTGCTGTTTGATGTCTTGGTCATAGTAGAGTTCGACTGGCAAGAAGCACTCCCGTTCTGCCCATCTTGGCTCAGAAAAGCGCTTGCACTCTGAAGCGCTGTTCTCAGTAGTGATGATGGATTGGCTTCCATCGGCCCATGGGCGCCATGTCTTTGTGCTTGAAGCTGGTAAGAGAGCATCTTCAAAACCAGACAAAGTTCGAAGGATCCCTCTCGCTGCTATTTCTCCCAAATTTGCTGCTTGCGGTCCCGCTACACTTCGATCTGCTTACAGCTGTACGCCGCGTACACATTGCAGTGCGTCCACAGCAATCCATTAATGACCCGTTTGGAAGACTATCCTACTGCACACACCACAGAAGCCGAGTGACGGATGTTAAGTATCTAACTGAAAAGAGAGTATTTCTCAAGTTAGAGGAACACGAAGTCTCGTCCATGAAGATGTAAAGATGGCCGCCTTTCTTGCTCGAGAACCCCAAATCAGACCCCAAGTGTGCACTGGATCTCATGCATCTGGGATCAAGGTCCTGCCTTTGGGATCCTATCACAGATGCACCGTGAATGATTCAAGCTGAAAGATGCAATCGTTGTGCTATCAGATGCGATTAACGCCAGGTTGGGATCCGCAGCTTACGTATGCAGACTCCATTGGGCAACCCGTACCTAGAGATCGTGAAAATCAGTGTGTGTGCTGACCTGGATATTCGACAACTGCTTCACGCTCCAGTTTTGTACCGCAGATGAACTACTGTATCTTTCTGGGCTCAAGCGCGTGTACTCGCTGTTCAGCGACATGGATCGACTACCTGAACGCTGAAGCGGCGCACAATTGGATGGCTGCCATTTGCTGACAGGGTCCCGTCTATGTGCTTGAAGTTGAAGCGCGCCGTCATCATGGGTGAGTGGTCAATCCAGACCTCGTCGAATATTTGAAGTTCTCGCTCTCGTCTCAGCCGAAACAGAATCTGTTTTTGAGCTTTATATTGATACAGATAGCATGGATCTAACACGTAGACGCGACTGGACACGCGCGCAAAGCCAGCGAGAGATTGACAGCTTTGCTCGTGTCTGTGTGTTTTCTCTCCTTCCTTTCTCTCTCTCTCTTTGTGTCTGTGTGTGTGTGGCTGCTCTAGACCAGTGGGGAGCGCAGATCCGGATGGTGGTGCTGCACGCATACGATGTACATTCCAGCGCCCACGAGTCCGCCGACCATCGGGGCCACGAGCGGGATCCAGAAGTAGTAGTGGTGCAGCGTGAACACTTCCGAGCCCCAGCCGGCCATGCTGATGAAGAGACGCGGGCCAAAGTCACGAGCCGGGTTGAGTGCGTAGCCTGTGTTGAAGCCAAACGCCATGCCGATGGCCATGATGAGCATGCCAAACGCGATGGGCGCGCCGTAGGGACCGGCCGGGCGGTTGCGCTTGTCGGTGATGGCGAACACGCCCATCAACAGCATGGCCGTGGCCAGGAACTCGGTGTAGAAAGCTGTGACGTTGGTGATCACGTCGTTCGGGTAGGTCGTGAAGTGCGAGCGCGAGGTCGTGCGTTCGGGATCGACGACGTTGAGGCGGTTGAAATCCAACGCGTAGATGCAGGCTGCGCCCAGGAAGCAGGCCAGCGTCTGCGAGGCAAAGTAGCCGGGCATCTTCCAGGCCGGCATGCCACGGTAGACCACGTTGGCCAAGGTCACAGCCGGGTTCAAGTGCGCGCCACTGATGCCCTCGGACGCGTGGACTGCGACCATGATGGCAATGCCCCAGCAGATGTTGATGCTCAACCAGGTGCCGTTGGCGTCATCCGACAAACCCACTTGGTTGTTCACGCCCAGGCCGAACACGATCATGATGAACGTGCCAATGAACTCGGCCAGGCATTCACGAATGTGCAAGCTCTGGATCACAAAGCGGCGCGGCGGCGCATCGTAGAGCGCCGGCTGGACGCTGGAGTCCTTGAACGGCTCGCCCACAACGCGGACGTGCGGGGTAGTAGGCGCGACGGTGTAGTCGCCGGCCTCCATCTTCTCTAGCGAGTCTTCCTCTGTGTTGCTTTCGCTCAGGTGCTCGGCCAGCAGGTGGTGGCGGTCTGTGTGGAACGGATGCTCGTGGTCGCCTTGCACAGTCATGTCGCTGTTGTTAGAAGCTGGACGACTGTTGGGCGCCGTGGTGCTTGGTGTGTGTTGGTGTGGATGCAAGTGAATTGCGGAATGAGCTCAGGCAGAGGGGCGGGTCTGGTGGCCAATGGAAGCAACGGTACGCCCAAGTACCTGCCGCCCAGCATGCGAAGAGAACGGTTTGACGCCCAATTTTATCAACGCGTTTCTTTGGAACAGCATCCAGTCGCCGTCATCAGCCTGCAATTCCACTATCTCAGTACTCTCGTCAGCAATCCACGCAGATGGTTGGTACTGGGCTGCTCCGGCATGTACTTAGATATGTTAGCTGGATCACTTGATTTCGACCCGTGATTATGATGCGCACGCCAGGCAGCCCCCTTCGCTTATGGCAGCGTGTCTTTGGCTCGCGATGGGCTCAGATTTGGCTTGATTCCGTGTCTACTGGCGGTTGCATGGGCGCGAGGCCCCAGGGATTCTCGAAGCTGTCTCTGGCCCAGCGCAGTCGCCCCAAGCACCATCAGCAAACTGAAGCATCCGCCCAGTCGCATGCATGCGTTCAGCAGGATCCGCTGCGCGGCTGGTGCTTGGCGACCAGACGCTTCGATCCAAGACCGCTTGGCCATGCAGCAAGCGGATCCTGATGGCCGTCAGTCGTTGCCAGTCGCATGCCACAGCAGCGCTTCATGCACTGGGACATGTCATGCGGTAAGCTCCAAATCAGGGCCAAAGATTAACACGATTATTTGGAGCAGCGCCTGCTCGCCGTGAAAAGTGGAAAACACTGTGAGATCGAATCGGTCTCTCGCATTAAATATCTGCTTCGGTCGTAAAGACGCACGCTCACAAAGCAGCGCCGCTGTGCTCCCTCTCCCTCGGCTCTCTCTATCTCTATCTACTTCTACAACAACTACTACTACTGTACTCGCCCATGGGCGCCTCAAATATCCGTGCGCCGCTCCTCCGTGTTGTAGCGATACGCGGAAATCGAACCCAACGGCCGCATGTTTTCTGCTTGGGTGGAGCGCGCCTGGTTCTGCGCGAGAAACGCAGCCACGCGATCAGACTCCTCGAGCCACTGTGCGAACTGCTGCTCGCCGCCCTTGGCGCGCACCAGATCGGCCACCTGATGCAGGGCCTGTGGTGCGTGGTCGAGCGTGACGGCGCTCGTCGATGCTGCCGAGACCATGGCGTTCACGCCACCGCTGTGCAGGAACGGGTGGTTCAGGAGCCCGTCTTCCCCGTCGATCGTGGGGCGCAGCCGGTGGTCACGCTGCAGACACGACCTGATGACGTTCTCCAGCTCCTTGTTCTTGAGCGACGGGAACGGGATCGGGTACGACGGGTCAATGATGCAGCGGAACTTCTCCAGAATGTTGTGCACGTCACCGAACGGCGGCTTGCCGTACACGATCTGGTACAGAATGCATCCGAGCGACCAGATGTCACTGGCACGCCCAACCTAACGAGAAACAAAGAGACAACCAGAGAGCAGCATTTGAGAACGTAGGCCCTACGCCACAGACACGACACCACAGTCAACACATCTCATACCTTCATCTTGCCTGGATTGCGCTGCCCGTTCTGCGCCGAGTTGCCTTGGATGGCCTCGGGCGACATGAAGTTCACAGTACCCACTTGACTGTCGCGCTCGATGTTGGTCGTGTCGTTGGAAATGGCCTTGGCGATGCCGAAATCAATGAGCTTCAGCGCTCCGTTCACAAACAGGAAGTTGGCCGGCTTGAGATCACCTACAGTACATCAACGGACAAACCACAGCCACATGATGAGCCCAATAATGGATCAGGCAAAGCGCTGCAGAGGTCTGCTGGGTGGGCTGGTCTTTTTTCGTACCGTGAATGATCCGCTCACTATGAATGGCGTGCACGGCCTGCAGCATCTGTGTCCAGATCACGCGCAGGAAGTTCTCGTCTAGCGCATCCTTCAGATCACGCAACCGGTCATTCAAGTCGATCTCCCCGTGTTCCATAATCTACAGCGATTTCAAATCCAGTCAGAGCCAGCCGAGATTCTGGCCTTGTGGGCTACAAACGTACCACGTTGATTTGTCGCTGCTGCAGATCGGACTCCGCAGCGATCAGCTTGATGATGTGAGGGTTCCCCTGCAGTCGCTTCAGCAACTGGATCTCATTCGTGTACTGGGCGATGCTCTGGGGGTCCAGCCGCTTCAGCTTGATCTTCTTCAGCGCCACAATTTTGAGGTCCGGCCCCAGCATCCGATACACTTTGCTGCTGCCGCCACTGCCGATCTCTTCGAGCTTAATATACGTCTGTCCGCTCACCACAACCTTGCTCGTCAACGACGCAAACCGGTCGTTCACCATCTTGGCTTCTCCCGCATTGATCAGCGGCGGCGACGAGCTGGAAGACACTGAACTCACTGAGAGCGGGCTGAGCACTGCATGATGACTGATGCCAGGGGCAGCAATCGTCTCCTGCTTGATAGGAGGAGACGGGAATCTCTCAGGGATATTGGCAGCTGACACAGCAGCCGACGCATTGAAGCCACTGCCTTCATTGTGTTTGCGGAACCCCGTCTCGCCGTTCGACGTCGGGATGGATGGCCGTCCTTTCACCGGTTCAATCTTGACCGTGGTTGTGCTGTTGGCATCACCTGTTGCAGCTTCAGTTTGCCGAGGTGCCCAATTCCTAATGTAGGTCAGATCTTCGCTGAGCACTTTCTTCCGAGGCGGTTCCGAGGTTTGATTTTGCGGGCTTGGAGATGCAACACCAGTCGGTCGAAAACGAACAGTGTTGGGGCTGGCTTGCCGTGGGTCACGAGCAATCGAAACGGGCTTTTTTTGAGCTGTCGCGGTGGGTTTTGGAGCTGCGCTGCCCATCATTCCGTCATCAGTGTCCTCGCTCTCCTCCTCTGCATCGTCGATTTGGTCGAGACTGCGATTGTGCTGGTTGCCTGCGGTCGACGCGATCACCCGCAGCGGCGGTCCGAACTTGCCAATGACGCTGCTTGGTTTCCAGAGTCCTTTTCGCGACGTCGTTTGCGCCTTGAGTGGGTTTGTACGCACCGGTATGGACGGCGTCCTTGGACCTGGCGTGGGTTCCTGTCGAGCGATCTTTGAAGTCGTCGAAAATCCTGTTGTGGACGGCGTTGTAATCCCGTATGTGGTTGGAGTCGTCAGCACGTTCTTGGCGTTGGATGTTGCATCATTCGGCGTTGTCAATGGTCGAAAGACAGTCCTCTGTTCACGAGGTGTCTGCAAAACCTGTTGCTGTCGTGGCTGTTCCAGCTGGTGTTGTTGCTGATGCTGCTGCTGAGGCTGCTGGCGCTGAGTGGTTGATCTAATCGCTGTTCGAACCACGCTTTTACTGGGATTGACGTTGCTGTGTTGAGTTCGTCTCCATTTCTGCAGGATCTCCATGCGCTGTCGCGTGGTCAATGCGCCATTCGTGACGCCCAGTTCCAGGATTTCCTTTGCCTCCTTCTCGTTCCCTAAAAAAAGCAGACGAGTTGCTGTTAGTGCCGCGATAACCAATCCATGCCGCAATAGGCGATCTCGTTTGCGCACCAAGGCGATGTTCAAACGCGGCATACGCCTCATAGAAGACCCGCTCGCGTTCGCCAATGCGCTCGCTCTTCATGTAGCTAAACGTCTCGCGCGTCTCCGACTCGAGTGCCTGTGCAAGTGCATATCGGATGTGGATCTCTGCGAAGTCAGCCGACTCGCGGAATTTCTCGACGGGCTTGAGATGCCCCATGGCTCGGCGGAAGAGCCGGAGCTTCAGATAAGGTTTGGCGTCGAACGAAGGGGCGCATTTGAGCAGCTCCAGCCACCGCGTGGGCGAAGTCGGGTCGCTCTTAAGCTGCTCTACGAGTTGGGTGCGCACGGGGTCGTCGTCTTTGACGAGAAATACGTCGGTCTCGTTCTCGCCAAAGAGCACAAGGCGCTTCGGATGTGACTACGTAGCACGTACACCAGGTCAGCCATCAGTCATATATAGAAGACAGATACGCTATCTACAGCTTGCCAGTTACCTCTCCCATCGGTTGGGACGACCGCGCCAGGGACGACGCGTAGGACGGCGTGGCCGTGGAGCTGCGAGCCGACTTGGGTGGTGTAATGTTTTCTTTCTGGCGCGTCATGGGGCTGGCGAATGGCGGAGCCGAGGAGGGGCCCGAAGCAGCACCGCCTGTCTCAAAGCGTGGTCTTTTCCGCGTGGCCGCGCCCGGGAGCATCGAGAGCGCGCGAGAGAGCGAGCGTCGGTCCTTTCCGCCGTCTTCCTGAGGCGACTGGCGCCTTTATTGGGCTGCTGGGCGGGAAGTATTTGAATGCGATGCCAATCAACCAAAATACTGTCCCCTCCCTCCCACAGGACTCAGACTCAGAGAAACAGGCCATTGTTTCATGTGTTGGACGCGCAAATTAGGTCATCAGTCCAATGTATGGTGGTCCACATTACATGTACAATCACAAATATAAGGTGGTACACATTAGAAAAGCACAGCCGCAGTTTCCTGGATGGCAATCAAGGCGACATGCGCTTGAGCTGCTGGCGTCGGGTGGCGCCCTGGCGAGTGGCGCTGCATCAGCAGCCAAAGCGTGCGTTCTCCAAAGCCGTTGCCTCTGGGAGTTCGCAAAGTCTGGCGGTGCCATCGGCTGCGGATGTGCGCGTGTGGAATTCGCTGAGCTCGAGCCAGGATCCGCTGCCCCGCGCCGACGCTGTCGAGCCCAATGTGCTGCGCTGGTACGCATGCGGTCCGACTGTTTACGACGCCGCGCATCTGGGCCATGCCAGAGCGTACGTATCCCAGGACATTCTGCGTCGAGTGCTGGAGAAGCGCTTCCACTACAACGTGTTCCTGGTCATGGGCATGACCGACGTGGACGACAAGATCATCGCGCGTGCCAAGGTAGGATTTATATCCGCAATCATTGTCCCTCCTGGCAGACCTGAGCTCACGTGTGAATGGCACACATGAACAGGAGCAAGGCATTCCATTCATGCAGCTAGCACGCGATCAGGAAGACGCCTTCCTGAACGACATGGCTCGGCTGCATGTGCTGCCGCCCAACGCCATCACGCGCGTGAGCGAGCACATGGACGACATAATCCGGTACATTGAGCAGATCCAGAAGAACGGCTTTGCCTATGAGGCTACAGATGGCTCGGGTGTCTACTTCCGCACGCAGGAGCTCGGATCCAAGTACGGCAAGCTCGACCCAATGCGCACATCCGGTGTGTCGGCTGCTGAGGACCAACCTGAAGCGGTAGCTGATGAGGAGGAGGATGGTACACCTACATCGATCAAGGAAGACCGCCGTGATTTTGCGCTCTGGAAGGCCACCAAGGAGCCTGGTGAGCCCTTCTGGGACTCCCCGTGGGGCAAAGGCCGGCCCGGATGGCACATTGAGTGCTCCGCCATGACGCATCATGTGCTGGGCGACCGTCTGGATGTGCATTCCGGCGGCATCGATCTCAAGTTCCCGCACCACAACAACGAAATTGCGCAGTGCGATGCGCACAATGAGCAGACCAGCTCCTGCTGTGGCCATGACCACGCGAATGCGCGGGAATGGTGCGCGCACTTTGTGCATTTCGGTCATCTGTACATTCGCGGCCTCAAGATGTCAAAGTCGCTCAAGAACTTCATCTCGGTACGCGAGTTCCTGGAACACCACAGCGCCGACGAGTTCCGCGTTTTCTGCTTGCAGTTCAAGTACCGCGCCAATATCCACTACTCGGAGGACCGCGTGCGCGACGCAGTTGTGACCACGGACCGCATCAAGAGTTTCTTCCGGTCGGTTCATGCGTATAACACAGACTCCACGGGCAAGGCGAACGCCACCAGCAAGCGCTGCGAGGAGCAGGATCTGCAACTACTGAGTACGCTGTTTGCCACGCGAGCTGGCGTGGACTCGGCCCTTATGAACGACTTTGACACACCGCAGGCGCTTCAGTTGGTACTGGACCTGTTGGCTCGTACGAATGAATACGTGTTGTCGCGTCAGCAGCGAGGGGAAGCCTCGCCCAGTGAAGTGCTCTGGTCTGTGACAACTTATGTGCTGGAGATGCTATCACTCTTTGGACTGGACGGCCTGCACGCTGAATTTGCGCACGTTCAACATGGTTTTATGCTGCACTCGGCTGCTGCTACTGCATCCACACGGCAAGCGCAGCAATCGTCAGATACGCATGGGCTCTCTGGTGAAGAAATGCTGCGATCGCTCGTACGATTCCGTGCCGCTGTGCGTGAGCAGGCGCTGCTGGATCCTCGCGCCGCATCGAATGCGCAGATCCTAAAGATTTGCGACGAATTGCGCAACAACGAGCTGCCGCCGTTGGGTGTGCTCGTGGAAGATCTTGCCCCGGGGCGCTCTATCTTCAAACAGATATCACCGGAGGAATACGCGGCCGACCAGGCTGCGGCAGCGGCTGCTGCTGCTCAAGCCAGTGAGAAAGCAGACCAACTGCGCGCCAAGCAACTCGAGTATGAGCAGCTGATGCAGATCGCACCCGTTGATTTCTTCCGTGCGTCGGCTGAGTATCAGAGCAAGTACACGGCGTTTGACGAGCAAGGCGTGCCCACGCACGATGATAAGAATGAGGAGCTGTCCAAAAGCCAACGCAAGAAGCTGCTGAAGAAGCACGAGAAGCACATCAAGGCGTACGAAAAGTACTGGAGCGACAAGGACTCAATGTAAGCTGCGTTGATCTGATGATAGAGGAAAGCACGATAGAATGAGCAGCAAAGACCCGCATCTCGATAAGTTCTTCGTAATATTATCTGATCCATGGAGACTTGCTTCATTCGGAGTGGCTAGTTATTGGAGCTGGATCGTGGTCTTGGGCAGGACGCAGCCGTCAAAGTTGGTGCGTTTGCCCTTGGGCATCTCACGCGCCACGGCTTCTGGCCCAATGTCGACATTGTAGTGGTCCATCTTGACACGCGACGCATGCGTCTTGGCGCCTTCCGAGGATGCTGTGGCAGTCATCATCTTGTGGAAGTAGCCGTACGGCGTGCTCTCGAAGACGCCCTTGGACCAGAGCTTCACATCTAGATTGTCACCGCGCCCCAAGGCCGTGCTCTCTCCTGATGGAGCGCCACTATCGGCATCGTCTGGTTCTCGGCTCGCGAGGTTGTTTCCTTCTCGGGCGATAGCGTTTTCTTCCTCTCGCCGGCGGATCACGCGCTTGACGGGGTCGTCGATGGGCGTTCGGTGCCGCAAGTACTCGACATCTCGCAGCGGATTGTACTCGCTCTCGATGATGATGTCGCGGAAGAGCCCGCCCTTCTTGTTGGTGATGTCCAGGAACTTTTGGTACGCCTCGTGCTTGCCCATACCCAGCGCGGTGCTGTCCATGGCCTGCACTTTAGCTAGGATCGGGTCGTTGAGCTTGTGGAAAACCGAGGTCGTCCATTCGTCGTGCATCCGCTGGAACTGCCGCCGTTTGGACTGGTCCTGGAGCTCTAGCTTGTCCCGAAGCTCCTCGGTCAGGATTTTAGCGTTCTACTGGGTCACAGAACACGCCAACAAGGGGTCAAAAGCGCCTCGGCAGACGAAGAAAAGAGATACAAACCATGTTCATACCTCGACTTCGCCGCGCAGTTTCAGGTATTGCGCTTCTTTCCTGGCTTTCTGTTTCTCGAGATTCTCGGCGATGTTCTCGGCGATCTGTTTTTGCAGCGCTTCTTGCTCTTTGATGTAGAGCTCGTGCTTCATGGCCACGCGTTTCTGCAGCCACAACTCCACTCAATTCCTCCACTTTAGCAAGATAAGAGAGAAATCGGCTCACCAATTGTGTCTCACGAGACAGCTCCGATGCATCAGAGCGCGGCGCACTCACTGGTGAGCTCCACATCGCTCGATCCATTGAGCCCATGGATGACCTGCTGCAGTGATCGTCACCAACATGCCGCTTCAGTACCCCAGTTTTAATCCGAGACGCACCGACCAACAAACCTCTTTGGCGAAACACTAGCATTGAGGGCGCCTTGGCGAAGCTCTTCGAAGTGCTCCGAGTTGTGCACGCGGATGCTCATGGCTGCCTGCCTGGATGTCCAATGTGCTGCTCAATCCAGCAGCAGCACGAGTTCTGGCGGCTCAGCAGCACACAATGACCTCGTCATGTCAAAAATAGCAATCTCAGTTTGTTATAAATGGGATCATTCACTGGAGACTGACGGATGGATGATGCAGGAACACAATGTTGATCATCCTTACGCAAATCATACACGCTCGATTCATGGACCTCCTCTTTGCTCTCGTTTCAACGGTTCACTGCTTCTAAGAAGCCATGGCCGTGCTCTCGCTGGTGCTGCCGACCGCCGGGACATGCGAGAGCTTGCCCACCTTGGAGTGCAGATACGAGTATCCGGATCGTTGGCGTCGGTGGCGCACTGTAAAGATCACCGCCACCAGTGCGGCGGCAAGGCAGGACATGAGCACGACAGAAGGCCAGTTCTCCTTGCTGAATTGGTAGGCAGACATGGCCTGTGCCGACAAAAAGCCTGCGGTGCTGGTGTCAATGTCATAGCAGACTCCGTCTGAGTAGAGAAGCGTGTTGACACCCTTGGCATGCAGCACGACGACCATGCAATCCTGCGCGGTTCCACCGTGCACGCGGTAGCGCACATACTTCATGGCATCCTCCGGGGTCGCGTCCACAAAGTCCAGCTGCTGGGACTCGACGGCGTCGTAGATCACCTTCAGCGTGTGGTTGGTGACGAATGATGCCGGTGCCGAGTTAAAGATCTCGCGCTGAATGTAGGCCGGCACGGCTCGAGCCGATTCGTTCACGCGTGGCATGTCGGAATGCTCGAGGATGTCGCACGCAAGCGCGGTCTCGCCCATGGGCGTGGTCGTGTTGCTGCAGTCCATGCTCAGGCGAATGACAGAGACGTACGGCCGCTTGGACTCCATCATGGACGACTCAAAGTGGTACTCCATGAGCAAATGCATCTGGAAGCCCTGGCTGTCCGCTTCCTGCACGAACTCGATGGCCGTGCCGTCGCCCGTGTCAAGTTCACTCTGCTGCTGCTCCTTGCGCACATCCGTTTTCTATTTCAAAGTAAGCACACAAGCATCATCAGCAGTCGAAAGCTGAAAGCTCACGAGAGCCTGGGATCTCGCACCTGCGCGTGCAGCACTTGAAGAACACTCGCGTTGAGCGCAGTCTGCGAGAGCTCAGTCTTGTAGATGGTCATGAACTTCGTCAACAGCTCCTGCACCGTGTTGTCGTTCGCGCCAACCGAATGGTACACGTCCGGTGCGGTCGTGATGGCGTTGACCACAATTGAGGCTGGCACCTGAGTCTCGTCATTCACCAACAGCGCGTCGGTCGCCGTCGTGGTCGGCGCCATGACTGGCTTGTGGGCGTGGTCGCGCACGTTGGCGGCGTCCGCTCCAGCCGCGGCAAGCAGCAGCAGCGGAAGAAGCAGGCGGGATCCACGTGGTGCCATCTTGTCTCTCTCGTGATGCGTCGCTTGCCAATCAAATGCCGAAATGAAAGAAGGATCGCAATTCAAGAGACCCTTTCAAGATCGCGGGTTCACGGGTTTCCACAGGTTTGGGTATGGGTTTATCTGCCACCTCCTGACCTGGGTTTCGACCCGGGTCTAGAGAAGGAAGTTAGAAAGACCATCACTCTTGCGCGCACTGCAAAGGCAACGCGCATTTGACACAGCGACCTGAAGACGCAGGTATGGACTGACATGTGTGTGCTGTGCACAGGGGATCTGTGTGCATGAGGATGCAGCCAGCTGCATGAAGCAGGAGTGAAGATGGATGTGGTCTATGCTTATTTTGGATTGGATCTCAAGATCGCATGGGAGCGAGCCGTTTTGGCGCCCAAGTGGCGACGAAACGACGGAGCGCGCTTGCGGTTGGTGGGTATTTATGGCTCGGAAACCACCTTCCCTTGGCTGCGCCGTCGGCAGCTCTGCGGTTGTGTTGCATTTGGACGAAGAGCAGCAAGGGCACCTGCTAGTTCGTTCGCTGGGAGAGCTCCTGCGCTACCAGCAACAATGAGCGACCGCCAGGGAAGCGACAGCAGCAGGAGAAGCGATGGAAGCGGAGATACCAGAAAGAGCGATGGCAGCAATGCTAGCAGTGCACGCGACCTGCCCCGAGTCATGCTCTACGAGGAGGGCGATACCCAAGGACAAAGCGAGGACTTTGCCATGGTTCACAGCAGTGAGTTTACTCTGGGACGAAGCGAAGATTTCGATACTCACAGCGAGCTGGACCTGGATCTCTACGAGAATGACGACGTTGTAGATCTGACGAAGGAAAGTCCAGTGCCAATCGCCGGGGCCGAGTTCCAGCATGTGCCAATCCTTGACCGCCGACCTGGTAGCGCCTACGAATACCTGGATACAACCAGCAATTCGTCATCCCAGCGAACGCTGCGCCAGCGACTTCAAACTGGAACTGAAAGCACCACAAGCAGCTCGCACATGCAGCAGCGACGAGGACCTTTCCACCCGGAGCCGTATATTCGAACGGATTTCACGACTGCTGGAAGAAATGCGCGAGACGACACTTCGACGCCCAACGCTCCGTACGACAATCTGGCTACTCCACCTGCAGACCCAGGAAGCGCCCGTCCTGGTGATTTGGAGCAAGTACCGGGCTATCGCGACTCCAACCTCGATCTTCAGATCTCGATTCGACCTTTGTGGCTTGGCATTGCGATCATCGCGGGGTTCGCTCTTGGACAAATTCTGCTTCTTTTCGACCTGTCCAGCGAGTGGGGAGACTGGCTGACAGAAATCGGCAGCTTGTTTACTCGGCTTGTGAACTGCGTCACGCTGCCAATGGCATTCTGCCAGGTTGTTGTGTCAGTGGCTGAGCTCACAACCAAGAATTCGCTGCGCCCATTACTGATGAAGACCGCTCTTCTTGCTCTGGGCATTTGCTTTGTTAGCATCATTGTATCATTAGCTATCACGGCTATTCTTCGCCCTTACATGAAGCAGCACGATGATCTTGGATTGACCCTATCACATGCCACGTTCGCGTTCAAATGCCCCAACGACAATTACATGGAGATTCAGAGTGATGCTTCGATGACGTGCACTGGCGCTACGGTTGCCACGAACTCGACATTCCTTTGGATGGACGATCAAACCGAGGTTCTTGGAATTGACAACAGTGTGGCTATCGTGAACATATCGGAGTATATGATCGCACTGCTGAAGACGTACGTCCCATCGAATTTTGTGAATGTTTTCGTCACAGACCTCATTCTCAGCGTATTCGTCATCGCCATCGCCATGGGTGTAGCTATCACACGCAGTTTCCGAGGCATTCAGAGCCGAACCAATCCATTGCGCAAGCTTTTCATGCACATTTACTCGTCGCTGTTCACCATGATGCAGTGGATTCAGCATTTGATGCTGTTTGCAACTATACCGATTCTCGTGGGTGATTCGCTTCAGAATCCGGAAATGTCCAAGTTGTTGCGACTGACGCAGCTCTACAACATGGGCTGTCTGCTTCTCTTTCTCACTCACGGGCTGATGATCGTTCCTGGCGTATTTTACTATTTCACTCGACAGAATCCATTTGTTTGGATGTACCGCAACATTTCGCCGGTGTTGGCGGCCATTGTGTTCGGGGACGCATTACTCCCATTGTCCATCGCAACGACGACTGTGCTGAAGACGAAAGAGATTCCGTGGGCCATTTTTGGCGCACTGTATCCGATTCTCACCGCTTTCAACCGTTTAGTCTACGCCCTTGGGCTCCCGATCAGTCTGATCTTCGTCTCCGAGTTTTCTGGCTGTGGACTTGAGCTCAACGGGGCCAATCTGGTCGGCCTGTTT
This sequence comes from Elongisporangium undulatum, assembly GCA_023334555.1. Classification (NCBI taxonomy): domain Eukaryota; phylum Oomycota; class Peronosporomycetes; order Pythiales; family Pythiaceae; genus Elongisporangium; species Elongisporangium undulatum. The sequence goes on along the minus strand of JAADVF010000080.1, from coordinate 15,848 downwards.
GCGCTGACGCTTCTGGGCAGTTTGGGCGATACGGCGCTAGCAGAAACGCGCCTGGCGTTTTTCATGACCATGTGGCGCAGCTTTTGCTCGAACGAGGACACGCCATCGGCGATTCTGGTTATCTCGAGTCTCGTGTTGATCACAAACCGACTCGCATCGTTGTCCGCGACCATGACCAACATCATGCTCGTGCGTGTCGCTTCGACTTTCAAAGAGGCCCAGCAGCACTTCTAAGCTCGACGAGATAAAAGAAGGTTTGGGTCGGGAGCGCGACAGACCTTTGCATATTCCATCTATTCTTGTATGCTTGCTAACGAATTTGGCACTTCATTACATTGACTGAGATCAGCTGTGTTCTTTCATCAGTAGAATTGGGGAGGTTAACTTATTCCGTGTGGCTAAATATTGTCTGTTTGCTAGTGTTTCATTCACCCGACGAAGCATCGCGTTTCATCGATGCGCGGCGGCAAGCGCTGGAGCAGGCGGTCCTTCTGTTGGCCCCACGTCGGGCGGGTCCACGCGACTCCGTGGCCACCCACAATCACGACTGGGGCAGACCCACGGTGCGCGAGCGCGAGAGGACTATCAGCTGGTGGTACGACCCTGCGCTTCATGGACCGCAGTCGAAAGCGGAAGACGCTGTCGGGAAACGTCGAGCGGATCTGTTGCTTGAGCATCTCGGCCTCTTTCAAGATTCGTCGCTGCACGCTCTTATGGTACCGAGAGTATCCGACCGTCGCGGCCGACACGACCGCGGGCGTACGTGGCGTAAGACGAGGGGCACTGTTGGAGCGCGCGGTCGTCACGACGTTTCCGTGGTGGCAGCACAGGCCCATGGCGCTGCGACTGCTCTTGCGCGATTGTTGCTTGTGCACCGTGACGCTGTCTCCCGGCATGTGGAGCGTTGCGAGCTGCTTGCCGATGGCCATGGCGAACGAAATGGAGCAAGCTGGGGAGTGTCAAGTAGCTTACTAAATGTGCGGTGAACGACGTGGTCGCCAAGACGTCCCACCCAATCGTTCAGATGGGTCCAGTCTACGCGCTGCATGCGACGCGACTGACTTTTTTGTGATGGCCAGACGGTATCCATTCTCGAAGGTTCTAACTTTTTACTATGCATATATGGAATTGGCCACTTCAGACCGGATACGAGAGCCAGTATTAAATGTCACAGGTCACGATGGGATGGCCAGCGCGGGCCTGTATTATGAGCGGATCTGAATGTGTGGACGGACGGCGCAAAATTCAAAAACCAGAGAGAGCGCGTTAGGTCTTTGCACCGGATCCGCCTCTGTCGCCATTTCGTACGCCAGGGTCTGGTACCACTCACGGCTATTCAAACCCCGTGTTTCTTCCGTCCAAGGGGCTCGTTTTGCAGTCGCACTCATGCGAAAAACAAAATACAAGAAAAAAGAATCGAATTTTGCCTGTACGTGTATGACATTGGAGCCCGTTACCTGTTGACACGCGCAGGTATCCGAACGGAAATCCATTTTGGAACAACTGGTTGGGTGCAGTATAGACATGAGGCGCCGTATCCACTAAAACCACCGGCCATGACACCAGTGCAATCCGGTGCGAGCTCTAAAACCACATGGATGTGTTCTCTTTGCGCGTAGAGAGCATTCTGGACTGACGCGACTGCCGACGATTGCTCTGCGCGATCTCCATTGATACGATCGCCTTCTGCAAAAATTCAGCGACTTGGATGGTCTTGTCTGCGGCTCGCATGACTGCGGGAAAACCAAGCTTCTTGGAGATGAGATTGGCCACCAAACGACCGCAACGGCCGTTGCCGTCGTGGAATGGATGGATGTAGAACACGAATACAGCAAACATGTAGTATGCGCACATCATCGGTCGCTGTTGCCACTTCTTGGAGTCGTTGACAGTCTCAACAAGATTCCGAAGCGCTTGCTTGATCTCTCCAGCAGGAATGAACACTCGATAAATGCGGGGTGAAGCAAAACCAACGGCTGCGCTCGTGCGGATCACACCTGCCTGACCCTTGGTTTCCATCATCAAACATTCGTGAACCGCCAGCAACTGATCCAACGAGATTAAACAAGATGAGTCTTGCATGATCTGGTTCATCGTTTCAAGCAATTTCATGCGCGGCTCTTCACTCGGGTTCGACATGCTTGATTTTCGTCGTGGTGCTTCGTGGGCGGCGCCAATGGCGTCGTATAGCTCGCTCGACGTGAAAGTTGTCGATTTATATCCATCCCAGCATCGATCGGAAAGCGATGACTTCCGCGCAAATCGGTCATATTCGCGTTCCAGCAAGGGGAGCAACTGCATTTTTGCATCGTGGAAATCATTAGCGCATACCTTACACCACAATCCAGGGAAGTGATAGCTTGAACTATTGCTACATACCGCATCTATTTCACGAATTACTGGCGAAGGAGCATTTCCAGGTGCGCCGAAGTAGATGTCAGCTACAATGATGCACACAACATTGGTTTAGGACAGCATCATAAAATCTATGAACAGTTCCGCAAAGCATACCACTTCCAGCTTGCGGACTGAGTGGTGCGGTTGGAGACGGAATTGCTGGAATAATCTTCGCTGGCGCTCCGTCCTTGCCTGGATGCATGTGTCCTAATATTCCACGAACACGAATGTTAGATGCATGGTATCAACACAATCAACGCATGTCAGACTGCTTACCAGGAACTTTAAATTTGCACAAAACACAGTCGTTTGCAGGAGATGGAGGCTTCGCTTCAGGGGCGTTAACAACTTCAGGTGTTGATTTCCTTGTCGATTTTTGCGGCTCAAACATGTTTTCTCCTTTCTTGATATACTTGTTGACCACAGGGACCAATTCGTTCACATCCGTGAATATCGTCCCTTCTGTTGGGCTCACGCAATGCAAATACATCAAGTAGTATCGTAAATGGACCAGCAGAGCCCACTTGGTTCGAATAACTCCCTTGCAAGACACGATGACATCTCCTTGGGCCGGATCATCTTGCTGAGAAGGATCTCCCTGAGGGATCACACCATTGAAGATACCGCGTCGCAGTAATGATACCAAAGATCGAAGCAGAGCGATAACAGCCGAATGATCTTCGCTACTCATCGATGTAGCCAGCGTATGCACATGGTCGAACAACCCCCATTCAAGTGCCAACGGTAAGACATCCCCGACGTGAACTATCATTCAGATTTGCATTAGTTCCAGAATTGGTCGAGTAAAAAAGAACGTGCTTCAACTTACCATCTTCTGGCGTTATGCTCGTATCAATCAGCTCGCCACTCGCTGTTACTGCGCTATCCAACGATTGACAGTACTGGAAACGTAGTACTGGGGTTATTCCGCCTGGCGATGGAGTCATATTGTGAAGTTCTTGACGCAAGGCGGAGAGAGTTGTAACAGATCGAAGTAGCCGCTGGATTCGCTGAAGTTCTTGAACATCTTCCGCAGCAGCTTCATCAGAATACCAGGATAACACGGCGATGGTTGTCATCTTGTAGATCATCGGAACTGACACGATTGTCTGGAACCCTGCATGCCGAGCATGAGGTAAAAGAAAGAAATGCGATTGCTGGACGCTGTTCAATAGCAGCCATTCGGGATGCTGCGTACTGTAAACAATTCCTGTGTGTCCCTGGCCAGGCTCAATCAGCATGAGAGATCCAACCTTCCGAAAAATCTGAATTGGATCAGAGCCCAAGGATGCGCTGAAGCTGAACGTACTACCACTGTTGTTGTTGTTGTGGCTGTTATTACTTCCAGAAGTCGGAGATGAAGGCATACTAATATCGCCGTTGCTCAGTCGGCGTTGAACCTTGGTATCATTTTTGTGCCACACACTATGGGCCACCAAGATACAGTTCCCGTATTCATCTTTCACAGGGCAGTAAACCTGGCCCATGAGCCATCGATTCTGCATCAAACAGCACTGTTACAATATACTATCGCCGCTATTAAAAAACGAGGCAGCTTGCTTACCCGTGTGACGACTCGAAGTGCGTATTCCAGGGCCGTGTTCAGCGTAATCGAATCAATCTGGGACATCGCGAACGCGACTCGATTGCCGCTTTCCGTTGCATTATTGGCGATCAGGAATCGTGCAAGATGATTATGAGCAAAGTCGATAGCTTCTGTCAACGGAGATGTACCCCAACGATCCAACAAGTTCACATTGGCGCCACATTCAATCAGATGCTTGGCGATCTGTAAATGCCCTTCAGCGCTTGCGATATGCAATAGTGTGCGCATGTCGTAGTCTTGCACATCGGGATTCACTTGAGCCGGCACCAACCGTCTCACTTGCTCCAGGTCACCATTTCGGATAGCACGAAAGGCTTGCGAAATATGTTGCTGGTCCACAGTGTCCGTGGCCTGAATGGCAAGCTTGAGCTTCAGATGGTCGCGCAGCATTTCCGCAATGTTGCTGAGCTTCTTTTCCACCGCAATGCTCATGGCAGAGCGTCCGTGCGCATCGATCGATGTCGTATTGACTTCGGCCGAGAGCAGCAACTCAATTACACCCAGTTGTGCATTTTCCACAGCCACATGGAGCGCCGTACGTCCCATGTCGTCTGTAATGTCCACATCGAGGCCATTCAGCCAAGCGCGCTTGACGCTCTCGGTGTCGCCTCTTGCGATCGCCAGGAAAAACGAGTCCTTCGTGGCGGTCCAGCTTTTGCGTCGGATCTCATAGTTAGTCGGATCGAAGACAGCCAGCTTGCGACTGGAAGAAGTGTACTGTGCGCGCTCCAAAAGCTCCAGAATGCGCGCATTCTTGGTCTCCAGCGCACAATCCAGAGGCGATCGGCCCCATCGATCCAGCACGTCGATGCGCGCGCCGCACTGGAGCAAGTACTCTACCGAGCCCACTTGGTTGTCGCTCACTGCCACGTGCATCGGTGTGCTGCATACAAGAGAGCCCAGATCAGCTACCGTAAAGGGGAAACGAACCGCTCGCGTTGCTTTACCGCCGGTCATAGTCGGCCGTGTTCACGTCCACACCATGGTCGCGCAGCCGCTGCATGAGCGCCACGTTTCCCTCGGCCGCGGCCCAGCACATGGCCGTCGTGTGCGTCAAGTGGCCCAGGTTCGGCTCGGGCAGCGCGCTCGCGGCCGTCGCGTCGTCCATGGCTCTGCTGCTTGTTGCTTGATTGCGCCAAAGTATTAATGCCGTGGACTTCAACTCTGAATAGAGCGCGGTGGCAGAGTGATGGTCTTGCTTTGCTTGGTGGATTTGTAACATACTGTCTCATATTCGCTTCCACAGGTCAGCATGTACCATACAAGACAGAACAAAACGTGGGTTACGTCTTCAAAGAGTAACCCCCTCGCTTTCCATAACCGGCGGCGGCCACGTAAAGCAAGCCCAAGATGGACGAGATCGCGCTGCTGCAGCAGCAGCTGGCGGCCGTGCAGCAGCAGGAGTCGGCGCTCAAGCTCTCGGACCACAACGTGATCGACCTGCTGCTCAAGTTGCAGCAGCTGGGCAAGATCCAGATCGTGCACACGCTCACGGGCAAGCAGATCCTCACGCCGCTGCAGATCGAGCGCGAGATCGAGGACCAGGTCACGCTGCATGGCGGCCGCGTGAGCCTCTCGGTATTGCAGGGCGTGCTTAACATCGACCGGTCGTACGTGGACAAATACGTCTCGCAGCTGGCCAAGCCCAGCAAGGACCGGCGGCGCAGCGCCGGCCGCCTGGCCAGCCACTACTCGGTCGTGAACGCCGGCGAAGAGGTGCTCACGAACTGGTACCTGGACGCCATCATGGAGGACACGAACGCGCTGCTGCAGGAGAACGGCACGATCACCATGGGCGAGCTGGCGCAGCAGTACGGCTTCGGCGTGGAGTACATGAAGGACGTGGTGCTGGCGCGTCTCGGCTCGGTGTTGCACGCCCAGGAGAAGGGTAACGTGCTGTACACGGACTCGTTCGTGGCCAGCCAGAAGGCACAAGTGCGCGGCGTATTCGCGGGCATCACGCGCCCCACGTTCCTGCCGGACGTGATCCGCAGCTACCGCTTTGACGAGAAGGTCGTGGAGGACTGCCTCAACGAGCTCATCCGGTCGCAGGTGCTCATGGGCACGCTGCGCGGGCGGGACTACGTGCCGTACGTGTTCATGGAGGCCCAGCGCGAGAGCATGTACTCGTTCTTCCAGCAGAACGGCTATCTGGAGCACGCACGAGCCACGCAGCTGCAGGTCACGCGGCCGTTCGAGTTCCTTAAGCGGCGGTTCCCGGACGCCGTGCCGCTCCACGACTGCGTGGTCAGCCACGCACTGCAGCTGCAGGTGGAGGCCTCCGTCGAAGCGGCCGCCACGGATTCGGCCTTTGTGGACCTGCGAACGATCCTGCCCAGCGCTGTGAACGACAAGGACATTGCGCTTTTGTTGAGCAAGTCCCCCTGCGTGGCGCGTGGCGCCGCGAGCGAAGCCTTCCAGTTGAGCGACGTGTTCGCCGTGAGCAAGGCCTTTGTGGAGTCGTGTCTGGCGGATTTCAAGAAGGATGCCGAGGCCAAAGCGAACATCGCAGCCTCGCAGCAGCGGTCCAACCAGACCGTGGCCAGTGCGCCGGTTGTTGCGCAAGAGAACGAAGATGAGGCGTTCGATGACGAAGGAGCCGGCAAACGCGGTGGGAAGCGAGGCAAGAAGGCTACCAAGGAAGCTTCGAGTGAAGGCAAAGGCAAGCGTGGTGGCAAGGCAGGCAAGCAGCAGGAGGAGCTCGCGGAATCCAAGCCGGCCAAGGGAGGCAAGGGTCGTAAGGGGAAGAAGGGCGCGGACACGGAGCCATCGAATTCAAGTGCTGGCGCCTCGAGCAAGCGTGGCTCGTCAGGTCCTGCTGCCGTCTCCATCGTGCCCACGCGTGAGCAGGCAGCGGAGCTGTTGATGAAGACCAAGAGTGCATTGGAAGACGAAGAGGAGCTGGTGGATGCGATCTTGGACCATCTCGAGGCCGACCTGGACAGCATTTACTCCACCGCGCTGGCCACTGCGCTGGCCAGTGTGTTTCGTGGCGATGCGAGCTCCATGCGTGAGCTGCGCCGCAAGTTTGAGGACAAATTCGACGAGCTGTTCTCGCTGCTGCTGGTCCTGGAGAAGGGAGTGCACAAGCTCTCTCTGCACGTGGACAGCAAGGACGAGGACGCCATGGCGCAGCTGCAGCGCATTGAGAGCCATCTCTTGGACACCAGCGGCGTCGAACTGGCATCGCTGACCACGAGCTTCGTGGCCGAGTCGGGCCACCTGGAGATCGAGGACATCCCATCGTTGAGCGACGAAAAGGCCGAAGCGGCCATGAAAACGCTGAGCGACGCGACCAAGAAGCTGCTGGAGATGCATCTGGCGCCTGCGCTGGTGAGCGCTCTGGTGCGCATGTGGACTCTGGCGACCGCCGGCCGCCGCTCCTTGGGCGACTTCATGCTGCACGTGCCGGTCATGGCCGAGGCCGTGAGCATGCCTCTGCGCAAGCAGGACCGCAAGAAGGAGCGCCAGGTGGTCTTCGCCTACCGACACGAGGTCACAGCTGCGCTGAACGAAGAGGACGCGACCAACGACCGCGCGACGGCTTTGGCTCTGGCGATGCAGCTGTTCTTCCAGCAGTGCACCGGCCTGCCCGCACGATTCCCCAGAAGCGAGCAGGACCTGGAGGTTACGCCCGTGGTGCTCAATGCGTTCCGCTCCACACTGCCGTCGCATGTGATGCGTCCGCTCGATGCGTTCGTGGCGCTCACCCAGCAGCTCACTGGCGAAGAGGCTGAGAACACGCCGTCCGAGTGGCGAGCCCAGCTCGAGGCCGTTCGGACGCTCGTGCAGTCGAAGGACATGGCAGCAGCCTCGGATGAGTAGTGAACGTAATAATCAGTTTGGCAACGATGGCGCTGCTCTGTGTTCGCAAGCCAATTGATCTGATGCTGTCGTGACTGGGCTTCGGCCCAATGAAGCCGTGCTATTCCCAGGGAATTCACCATGGGACCGACGCAAACACTTCCAACGTTGAAACCAATGTTCCACAAAGGCTAGAAGACAGAAAGCCACCACGTCAATCCCATGCAATGTGGCTTTATTACGTAGACTATCGCTCTCCAAGCTGTTGGTTGACTGGTACCAGCGCTGTGATGCGCATGAGGCTGCATCGGTGGAGCGGTATGGGGAACAACCTTAGGACGTCTTGCGTTGTGGTAGCCGAGAGCTGATCCCGGGAGCGAGGAACTCGAACAGCTCGATGGTTTCCTCGCACTCCAGAAAGGAGTCCGGCAGTCCATGGCGAGTCTGGTAGGCGGAAAGTAGGCTGTAGAACTTGGCCACGTCTGCGATGCTCCAGTCCCCGACCGCAGGCTGCGGGGACGGGCCGGGCGGCCCTCGGGGCTCGGAGCGCGTCGAGGTCAGTCTCCGAGCAGGCTCGGGCTCAGGCGGCATCTCGCCGGTCTTCTCGAACACGGCGGCTCGGTAGTGACTGCATTTCTGCAGGTGGGTCCGGTAGTTCTCCGGTCTCCCCGTGATGGTCTCGACCGCGTCGGCCGGCTGCGCGCTGAGGCAGTAGCGACACTGGACTACATACCGCTTTCCGTTGGGTGTTCGTCCGACCTCCACGAAGTGCTCGCTCTCGGAAGCTCTCGGGCGACCCATTCTTGCCGTTGCCTTCTCCGCCCGGGTGTTGCTGTTGTTTTCCCCAAGGTTTTCCCTCCCAAAACCAGCAGCTATCACCGGTTTTGTACCGGTTCAATCAGAGGTATTCCCAGGTGCGAGGCTTGGGAATTTTCCCATTTTGGGCCAATTACCGATGGAGCTGCAGTTCGAGATCGCGGAGGAGCATGTGAAGACGTTCGTGGCGGCACTGACCTGCCTCTCGCAGATCGGCTCGCAGGTCTCGCTCGAGTGCGAAGTGGTCGCGGGCGGCCTCAGCGGCGGCTCGCAGTCGCAGTCGCAGTCGCAATCGCAGAGCCAGCAGTACCAGCTCACATGCCGCGCACTGAACGACGCGCACTCGGCGTCGGCGCAGATCACATTCGAACGCGCGTTCTTCGCCGATATCCGTATCAATGAAGCCAAAGCCAGCCTCACTGAGATCCCAGTGGCATTCAGACCGGAGCAGTTGCAGCGATGGAGGCGCGTCATGCCCAGTGTGCGCTGCAGTGTGTACGCCAAGGCCTGCTGCGCCGTGTTCCGCACGCTCAAGCACGTGCGCAGCGTGCAGCTCGCGTTCTCGTGGGCCGACGAGGACGAGAACAGCAGCGACCGCAGCTCTGCCAGTACCAGCAGAAGCGAGGACGAAGTGGACGTGCCGTGCACAGAGGTGCGCTGGTGCCTGAGCTGCGACGCCGACATCACCAAGACCCATCGCATGAAGGTGCACGGCGGCGAAGTCATGCGCGCCGTGTTTGACCGGCGCAATTGCCCCAGCAGGTAAGACCAACGACCAAGCCAGCCGCTCGCCATTGAGTTGATGAGCTGATGATAAACCCATGGGCTTATGCAGACTTCGCACGCGGAATTACCACTTGGCGTCGCTCCTGGCGCACATCCACCAGACCAAAGAGGTGTCCGTGACCTGCACGCCCTCGCAGGTCAAGTTCGAGAGCTACTTCCCCAACTCGGCCGATGGTAAGACCAACAGCTTTAGAGCATGCGCTGCTGGCCGCATGGTCTCACCCACTTGCGTGCTGGCCAGGCAAGGTCCATTTGCAGACGGAGACGGCCGTGGAAAGCGCGGATTTCAACGAGTACGTGTTGGCGCATAACCCCATGTCCATCGAAGAGACGTCCGTGCAGCTCATCTTCTGCCTCTCCGAGATGCGCGTACGTGGACTCAAGTGCTCTCCTGTTACTGCTGCAATCTCTCTGATCGTACGTGCTCCAGTCGTTTCTGGCGTTTTGCAAGGCGAGCGACCTGCTGGAAGTTCAGTTTTACTTCAGCACCGGCGGAAGGTGTGTGATGCACATCAGGATCTGCGAACATCAATCGATGCTGACTGCCGCTCTTATGTCCTGCTCAAAGTCCGGTGCTCTTTTTGGCCGAGTCGACCTCCATGGCCAGGTTTTCAATTGAAATGACGCTCTCGACGGTCACGACCTTCCTCCCGGCGCTCTCCCAGACGCCCAGGTCTCTCATTTTTCAGCTGCTGTGTCTTGCTGCTTCCAGTCGTGATCACTGAACCTCCTTGACTTCTGTGGCAACAGTGAGGCAGAGGTGCCGCCCTACGAGCACCAAGGCTCCAACAGCATGAGTCTCACTCCGTCAGTGCCGTTGAGTTCCGTGTTGTTTCCTGATCGGGTGGATTGCACTGATGCGTTCTGGCCATGATACAGGGAGGAGAGCGAGACATCGCAGTCGCAGCCTCGATACCTCACGCACTCGAAGCGGACACGAGTCGACTAGAAGCGCTTCTCGTGGCAATGCGGACAATCAGAGCACATTTCAAAGCACGCATCAACTGAAAGCCAAATGGATTCATTCTGATAATATGAAGAATGGAAAATGCAGCAAGGGCTTTACTTGCCTTTCCATTGCTGCTGCTGAACTGGCGCTATCTTGATGCTCTCTCCTTGCGATCGCCTTGCGTTAAAATCGGCCACTCACGCTTGCACCATAATTAACTACTCTACATCACGACGTGCTACTTTCGTGGCGGCTGGCTGCCTGGCGCTTGAGGAGTTCTACATCCCAGACGTGGCCGAGAACCAGCTCTCCACGATCTTGGCCTTGCCCTGCACGAGTCCGTCCGACGTTGGCGACTTGTCGATGATGGTCCACTCGTCTCCCTATCAGCCACACGCAGTCTATCATGAGTTCAACGAGCCCTTTCACAAGATCGCAGCGATCCACACAAACAGGCAGGCATACCTTGGGGCTCGTCAACGCGCTGAAGTCCTGCGCGGGCTTTTTCTTCTGCTGGGCCATCATGCGCATCTGCGTCCGCGGGGTCGTGCACTTCATGGACCGCGGGGTGCGCGCTACGTGGCGGCGCGGCGAGACGAACATGGTCTCGGAGAAGAAGTCGGCGTCGTCCTCGTCGTCGTCCATCTTGACGTCCTCCTCCTCCACGTCCGATCCGTCGCTCTCACTATCGGAGAACTCGTCGCTGCGCGCCAGCTCGCGCATCTTGGCGAGATCGAGCTGCTGGGACGGGTTCTTGTGGTGCGGCGACGAGCGGCGCCGCTGGGCGGTCGCCAGCGTCGGGCCGGAGCGGCAGGCCGGCGACAGACGCCGCGCGCTCGCCATGGCGCCGAAGGGGCTGTCGGCCTGCGCGGGCATGGGCATGGTCATGGACATGGCGACTCGCTCGGTTTCCCTTTGGATGCGCGCACTGGAGCGAACGTTGAAGAATAAACCAACTGGCAGCGAGGGCCCAAAGGCCGTTGACGTCAGTCGGCCGTTTCATTGTTTCATACATATCTTTTATACATGTCTATACTGAAATAATGGTTAACTGTATGATACCGTATTGTTTAAAATACATGTTCTGCTGCAAAGAAAAGGGGAAAGATGGCTGCATCCAGAGAACGGAGCTGCTGATGGATGAAGAACGAGCGGCAGGCAGGCAGTAGAAGCGCTCACTGGCCACGTCTGCGCTTAAGCACAGCGCCATCGCTTGTGCTCACCCATTCCAGTTGCTGTTACCTATAACGTGGGCTTGTTGTTACGCTCCAACGCGACACGCCGGCCGCGCTTTTTCTCCCGCGATCTGATGAGCACCAGAGGATGAGCTGGTGGGCGCTGGTAGTCAGTCACCCGGATCACAACCGGACGTTGCCGCTAACTTTAAAAACAGACCGGAGCGCAGGATTACGAGACAATGCTGCTAATGCCTGAGCGGTTACCGGTCTTCCGGAGTTGGAGCGCGTCATCCCATTGCAACTGCAGTTCATTCCTTGAAGCCACTCACGCGAATCAGACGGCGTTCGTTTAAATCGCTTCCTCGCTGCGGTTTCTCAGCCACTCAACGGCTCGAAATGCGATCTTTAATGCCGACGCCGCCTGGGAAACGCTTGGGCGTCGAATTATTCGGCTCGTGCGTCCGTCTTGGTGCACTGTCGCGTGCGAAACCCCCGCGCGAGCGGTGTGTTTGCACAAGCACTCGCAGCCGTGAGATCCTTCCCTGAGAACGGTGCCGGAAAGAACGCCTGGAAGTACCGTAATAACCAGATGGGGATGGGCTCACATCCTGCTGGACCTGCTCGGCCCATCCTCCCGTTTCGAGTAAATGACACGCAGCGCTTGATTGGCTTGAGCCGCGCCACGTCACGTCCACTGGGAGCCAGAAGCCGTGGCGGCGTCACCGTCTCAAGCCAATAACGTTAGCGTCCGCAATGGGCGATACATGATGCCGGTGCTCTAGCCCGGCAGCACACCGTCGAACCGCTGGGCGTTCTTCTGCTGCAGCACCGTGCGGAAGTTCTTGGGGATGTCGTCCGGATTGTGGATGCGCCGGAAGTCCACGGACGGATCATGGCGGTTCCGCACGGTCGAGCGCTTGGGCAGTGTGCCGCCCATGTCGCGCTTGACGCGCGTGGGGATCAGCGGCAGTTTGGACAAACTGGGCAGTGTGAGCCCGATGGGTGGGCCGTTGGACAGCGGCGGCGTGGCCACGGAGCCGCCACCGCCGTTCGATCCCGCGTCCATGGATGGCGAGTCGGATTCGCTGTTGTTGGCCGAGGCAGCGAGCACCAACGTGCGTCTGATGATAGTAGCAAGAGTACAGCCGTGAGCGTGTAAGCAGCGACGTCTGCATGGACCTTTTGAAGAACGTACTTGCGTGGGGAAGCCGAGACCGTGCTCTCGCGTCGTGGGGTCGCCAAAGAAGACGAGGCCGCGCTTTCCTGCAGCTTCAGTCGCACCATGGACACAGACTCGTTCAACGGGAGCAGCCCATGTGCCAGTCCGTGGGTGTCGATCAGCGTGAACGCCTTTCGCTCCGGTTTGCTCTGAGACAAAACGCACGAACCAACGATTGAGTTTTTTCAACCGCGAAGCGACGACGATCCGTCGAGTCAACGTACCACATCTACTGGGTTCATGGCCATTGCTGCCACTCGGAAGTGGTGACCTGGCTCGTGTCTGCAGCATCAAAACCATGTCAGCGTGCAGTGGCTGACGGTGAAGAAGTCAACGGCGTGAGAAGATAGCACACCGGTAGATCCGTCCGATGAATTGAGACAGCAGCATGTGCTTCATCCAGCCGGCCTTGCGCACGAACTCGATCATTTCCAGCGTCTTGAGCACCGGCGTCTGCTGGCAATTGCCATCCCAGCAAACGATCTGCACCACAACACACCGGTCAGTTGGGATTCCCAGCAGGAGCAAGCCCATGGACAACGCACCTCGCCACGTGTGACCTTGACAACGGTGATCAGGTCGTTGATATCGGTCGAGTTGTCAGCCAGTCGATGCGCTAGCACGCTAGCCGACGCGAGCGTGTCCTCGCCTCCGACTAAGTCCATGTTGTTGCTCTTGCGGCGGTTCACGGGCGCAGGAGGATAGCTGCTGGACACAGGACCAGCCCCGTTAGCCCCTGGTCCAGTCGCGGCGGCCCCCACGTTGCTGCCAGCCTTATTCATGTTCATGGTGCGCGCTCGATGGCCCGAGACACAGACCCAGACTTCACCAGGCTTGGGCATGGAATCCTCTAGCAGGAACGTCTCGCGCGGCTCTGGGCTTGAGAGAGCCACAATGGACGAGCAGCGCAGGAAATGCATTGCTGGGGTCGCGATTGGCTGCAACGGACCACTCCAGATACAACTCGACACTGAAGACGCATAGGACGCCGGCCGGCCGAGCTGCCACGTGCGGTGCTTGCCAAAACAGCCGACTTGCACGCCATCGAGAGTCCAAACGCTCACATCGCCATGCGCACCAGAGATCAGCAGGTAAAACTCGGCCATGCGCGCGTGCTCGATGAACTCCAGGCCTAGAATCCGCGCTGGCGCCGGTCGCCAGGTGCAGCAGAACGAGAGCACGATGCCCTCGTGGTCGCGCGAGACTGCCAGATCCCAGACCTTGACATACCCAGCCGCGTCCCCCGTGACCAGATGCGTGTTGCTCTTGTCGCAGCGCAGAGCTGTGACGGCCTCGTCGTTCGGATGGTCCAGTGCGATCACGCCCTGCGCTGTCATGGACCGATCGATGCAGACCAATTGGCCGGTGTCGCCGCTGGCAAACAGCATCTCGATCTTCTGCGCGTAGCACATGGTCTCGATGGACCCGGAGCTCTGGAAGGCGTTGGTCACGAACTCGCCCGAGTTGAGTGACCAGAGCAGGATGCGGCCGTCCAGCCCCGAGGTCGCAATGTACGCCGGCGGGATGTACACGAGCGTGAGGATATCCATGCTGTGGCCTTTGGCTGGATTCGTGGCCAAAGTCTTGGCGTTCGGAAGCACGTGGACTGGGAGCGCCTCGCTCTCGTCGTTCTTATCAGCCCACACGAAGATGCTGCGATCCCAACCCACGGAGCACACGAACCGCTGACAGATGTAGTCGCCCATGCCCACGCGCAGGTTGCGTTCGATGTCCAGAATGCTCGTGACTTCTTTTTCCCGGTAGCGGTTCCTGGACCGAGGCTTCGCCACAGCCACAGGTGGATGGTCGCCACTTGCTGCCGGATCAGCTGATGGTCTCGGAGCTTGGTCGCTCGTCAAAGCCACGTCGTGCTGCTTGTGTCTTGGTGATACCATGGGCTCCTGCGCACCAAGGCGGGTCTTGGTCGGCGACGGCAGCTCGCCGCTGGCGATCGGCCCTCCCTTCCGGCCTTCATGGTCCACGCCAAAGCTCGGAGGAAGCATCATGATCTCTCGGACCTTTCGTCTTCGTGGCGTTGAGGACGAGCCCGATGGGGAACCTGCCAATGACGCACCAATGGCACTCTCAGACTCGACTATGGAGCCTCCGCTGGCGTCCGCTGGCTGAGCCGACTCCTGCTGCTCGTGCTTGAGGAACTGCTTCACGAGCGCCCCGTTGCTGAAGTTCCACATCTTCAGCTGCAGACCGTCGTGGCCGCCCGTGAGTAAACGACGACCTGGGTAATCGAACGAGATGGCCGTGACCGGGTTGGTCCCATGGGCGTTCGCAAAGCTGCAGATCTCGTCGCCGGTCTCGGCGCTCCAGGTCTTGACCACCGACTCGGAACTCATCTCGGCCGTCACGACCTGGTGGAACACGCTGTTGTAGGCCGCGATGCACATGGGCCGTTCCGTGCTCTCGTCCTCCAGCTCTTCGTCGGCCTGCATCTTGAACGGCCACCGTGTGATGTGGCTCGTGCCACTGATCAGACACGGCTGCTTGGCGTCGTACAGCAGGGCCGAAATGCGGTTCTCGGCCCCGCCGGTGCTCTTGTAGTGGTCCACGAACGTCTGCAGGCACCGGTGGTTGCGCACATCCCACACTTTGATCGTGTTATCTGACGCCACTGAGATGATCTGGTAGTTGTCGTCGTCGCTCGCGAGATGCAGCACCGAGGACGTGTGGCCGCGCAGCGTTCCGACCGTGCGCTGCGACGAGTACGGGTTCCAGATCGAGATGTCGCGCTCCATGCCGCAGCTGGCCATGAGCCGCGTGCTAGCGCACCAGACAATGTCGAACACGCCCTTCTTGTGCCGGATGTACTCGAACTTGACGACCATGCGGTCGACGTCCAGGATCGAGATGTTGGTGTCCAGCGACGTGGCCACGATCGCGCGGATGTCGTTGACCCACTTGACACGCGTGACCCAATCCGTGTGCTTCTTGAACTTAGTGCGCGAGGAGAACCCTTGCGCTTCGAGCGAGGCGCTGCCGGCCGCGTTGGTTGGGTTGTTGCCGCCGCCCATGCCTCCGGTGCTGATGGGGTTGCCAGTCGACGCACTCGTGGCCGAGTTGCTCGTGTTGGAGGCCGTG
>JAADVF010000008.1:0-129838 GCA_023334555.1 Elongisporangium undulatum | reverse complement strand
TGCTTCTGTAGATCTTTTGGCTTGCTCTTTCCTGAACCTGAACCTCCAGGTGAGCTCATTGCTGTTCTCTTCCGCGTAATCACATACAGGATGATCACTCCTTCCTTCTCGGCCCACCGTGTCCGCGTCATCATCATCACTACTGATCTTCGGAAGCGAGGCCACCTGTGTGAACCGGGTCGATTAACGGATTAGCCTGGGTGTTCTCAACTACCTGCCTATATGTATCAAAGACAGCCGTACAGACGTTGCAGTGTCCCAACAGAGACGAACTTGGCGACTTTGCGAGTTGCAAGAAAGTGAGGGAAACGGTGGAAGATGATACCACCACTGCCCTGGGTGCGGAGGATGTTGATGATGTCGTTGAGTGAGCCGGAGTCAATTGAGTCAGAGCGGAGCATGTGTTCCCCGGAAGCGAGACCAACACTGACATCGCGTTCAGCTTTTACTTTGCATCATTACCCGAGAGCAGTCGCACAAGCGGGGCAACGTCTCCTCCACTAATACCGCGTGCCATCCGCTTTGTTGTCCAGGACAATGTAGCTCAAAGCCAGAGCCGCATAATCCATATCTCGGTCTGTTCCATCCATCCTGCAGCGCAATCAGCAGCGGGATCGCTCGTTTGCGAGCGACATCGACTCGATTACCTTTGCTGAGCACCATAATGGACGCTGTGTCTCTGCTCACGAGGCCCACCCAAAAAATCTGGATTCCGCCGCAATTGGCGACTTCAACGCTGTTGGCTTGATTGCTGTTCACGATACTGGCGAAAGCGAGCGCGGCGTTCTGTTTTTGCTCTGCGCATCCACTCAGCATCGCCACGAACGGCGAAGTCGCGGGCTTGAGCGCTTCTTCATTGCGGGATAGTGCGTTCGCACATTTCGAGCTCGAATTTCACATTCCATTGGAGCACCACGAATGAGTTTTTGCTTGAGGGATAATCCGATTCCAACTGCCGCATCAACGTTGTGGCCGTTTGGTTTCGATCGAAGTCACAGCTGCTGAGTGTTCCGGTAGTGCTGAGAGGAGGGAGGAGATTGAGCGAAGATGAAGGAGTGATCCGTTGTGTATCGAACGCAGAGTATTAACAAGAACACGCTTGGAAACCTTGGCAATTTGCTACTTTTGCACATGCAATCCCGGCATCTCTTCAAGCATCAGGAAAAGAGGATCAATCGTCCAGCGTCTGCCGTCAACGGCTCGGTAGACCCAGCGATGCAGATAGCCTTAATGCTGCTCCAGCCAGCATTTGAAATCCTTCAACGATATCAAATCGCACTCCACGGCCGGACCCCACAGACTCTCGCCTTCTTCGTCCTCGTATGGTGCATCATCGTGGTTGGCGCCGTAGATGTTCCGCACGATTTGTTTGGCTCGTTCCACATCCATCTTGCGGATGCGACACTCGGATCGCTTCGGCTTTCATGTTGCGATGGCGGTTTGACGAATGGTCAAATGCTGGAGTGAGAAAGGGTCCACCTCTCGTATCTGAGACTACGGGGTCAATGCACGCAGCGCTCATCCTAGCGGCATTCAGTACTGCCTGCCTTTCTCAACCATTGTGTGGTGCACGGAGGTTCGGCGGCCCAATCTTTTGATTGTCCAGGAAAAATGAATCCGACCGTTCCATTGCGTTCAGTCGTCGCTGACGCCCCAGCCAGCCGCAGACGCTTCAACAGGTCGCCGCTGTTCAGGACCCGTTCCAATATCCTCCCGCGAAAGCGACGATGGACCCTGCACTAGCAAGGGACGCACGAGCAATGACCCTTTGTATAGAAGCCGAAGACTCGTCAAGGCCAAAAGATCGCACTCTTGAATTCCCCTCCCAGAGCTCCAGCCCAGCCCTCCTTCTGCAAAGCGAAAATGGAGAGCGTTCGCTGCGACGGCGAGTTATTCCACGACCTTACCAAGTCTGTGACTGTCGATGGGAAGCTGCTGCTTTCCAACAACAACAAGGTCGTTGATGTCACGGAGCAGGGCTGGGTCCCTTGGTCCCAAGTGAAAGCGGGCAATGGGCAATATGTAGCAGGCATCCCGGACATTTTCACGCAGGCCCGCGGTGGCCAAGTGAATATGCTGGCCTTGTACACCTACTACTACCACGAGAAGCGCACCTACGAAGAGCTGGAGAAGGGCGTTCGCCCCATGTTTATCGACTCAAAGGGCGGCTTTCATCCAGACAACGTGCGATGGAGCGATGAGCAGCGACCAGCCGACGACGAAAACCATGCAGTCAAAGCGACCCACAACCAAGACGAAAATGTCGATCAATCAGCTGAAACGACCGATACGGAAGATGATGCCGAAGCGGCTGATGGTCAAGTCATCG
This sequence comes from Elongisporangium undulatum, assembly GCA_023334555.1. Lineage (NCBI taxonomy): Eukaryota > Oomycota > Peronosporomycetes > Pythiales > Pythiaceae > Elongisporangium > Elongisporangium undulatum. The sequence goes on along the minus strand of JAADVF010000008.1, from coordinate 127,509 downwards.
GACACCCACAGCTGCCATCATCGACCGAAGCGACGATCGATCGGCTTGCTGCTCAACTGAGCCAGCTTCTCGCCCTCCAAGACGGCGACTTCATCCAGATCTGTCCTGCAGCATCATCCAGCGGGAAGCCGAGCGTCAAGGTCTACTCCAGCCGTGCGGATCCACCAGCGCAGTGAATACATTACATTGTGTTAATGCGTGTCTATTATTCATAATCAAATCGGGTCCAAATTGCTAAGAGTCCAAGAGCTTAGTTGTCGCTGAAGTACTCCTCAACAAACTCCTGGTAGGCGGACGACTCCTTGGCGAACTGCAGCAGCCCGTGGTGCACGTTCTTGCCCACGGCCACGATGCTCTCCTGCGGGGCGATGAAGTCGTCGCCCTCGACCTCGATCGTGATGGCCGGCACCGTGAAATTGTACGCACGGAACATGCCGTCGTCGAAGCAGCCGTAGGCCTCGTAGAGCCATGCGCCGGTCTCGCTCACGTACTCCACGTCCGTGTACTGCTTGGTCGACAGCGCGGTCTTGATGCCGCTAGCGAACGTGCGCATCTTGCTGCCGAACGGCTCGTCTGGCTCGGTCTTGACGTCGCTGAACGGACGCAGCACCTGGCCGCCGAAGCCGTGCATGTCCACGATGCCGCTCATGCCCTCGATGCTTGTGATGAACTGGAACAGCCCCTTGGTGGATGGCTCGCTGAGCGGCTTCGGGCCAGGCTCGGTCTCCGAGTCCGAGAGCTCCGGGTCCAAGTTGAAGTACTCCTCGGGGCCGAAATTGCGGTTGAGGTCCACGCCCGAGGTGTACTCGCCGTGGTTCTCCACGTGGCGGTTCGTGCGCCAGAGCCGGTCGTGGGTCCACGTGTACTTGTAGCCATCCACGTTCACGATGGGCACAAAGTACCAGTCGAACTCGTCGAACAGCGCGCCCGTGCTGGCGTCACCGTTGCGCAGATCGTCCAGCAGCGACGCCATGGTGTAGTGGGTCGACGCGCCGGCCTGCCACTCGCGCGCGTGGATCAGCGCCTGCGTATACAGCGCCCGCTTCTTCTTGTTGGACGTCGAGATCTTGAACGCCGGAATGGCCGCGCCCTCGAACGTGGACGACGCGTGGTCGATCTTGGTCACGAACTCCGGGTTGGCCTGGGCCAGCAGGTCGAAGAACGCGAAGATCTGGTCAGCTGGGCGGAAGCAGTGGAAGAACGCGCTGTCCGTGTACGAGACATCCGAGTAGGCGAGCTCGGCCATGTAGCCGTCCGTTTCGTTCAGGCAGGCAGCGACCTCGGCACGGTCCTTATTGATCATGTACTGCTCGCTGAAGTCGGTCTGCTCGACCTTGAGGTGGCTCTGGTGGTGCACGTGGCCGCGCATGTGCTTGCCGCGCACGACCACGGTCGACGTTCCGGCCGCCTTCTTGAACGCGTCCATGGCGTCGGCCGTCGCGAACACGTCGGCCTGCAGGAACGGCTGCGACGGGTCCTCCTGGTCCTCGGCAGATGCGCGCTTGATGCGCCAGACGTCCACAGAGTCGCGGATGCCAGCGTCGCCCTTGAGCACAGTGTCAAACGCGGCCTTGGAGCCCTTGACGCGGTACAAGTGCTTCTCGTTGGGCTGCTGCTGGTGGTGCTGCTGCTTATGGTGGTGGTGCTTGTGGTGGTGGTGATGGTGGTGATGGTGGTGATGGCGGACGTTGCCGGCCTGGGCTCCATGGGGCTGCAGCGCCAGACAGAGCGCGGCCAGCGCTGCCGCTGCGGTCGTAATGGACGTGATCTTCATGAGCAGGTTCGATTGCGAATGAAGAAACCCATGCACCCACTCATCGGAGGAATCAGAACCCAGGAGGTAGTACCGTATACGACCCAATAAAGAAGAAAAAGTATCCACAGCTAAAAAAAATCCATAAATAGAGAGATAAATCAGACTCAGAACCTGAGGATGAACCTATGGTACAGTAGCTGACAGAATAATAGATGGACACGGTACATTGTACCATTATATGAGCAGAAGTGCGCGTCATCTTTATACCCTTTCTAAACCGATATCATGTTTTATTCGTATAAACAGGTCAAAAATGCATTTGCATGTTAATAACTACCTCCTATAAACTATAACCATTATGTGTAAATGATGTGAAGCGCGCTTATCGAGGGGATCGACTGTACGCTAGTTGTACAATATTGACCTTAATACAAGCGTGCTCAGGTGACAGAAAGGAGCCATTTGGCGTGCGTCACTCGATGACAATCCAGTGAGTTCACTTCCCCATCCTTGCCCTTTGACACGTAAAGGTCTCTCCTCTGTCCGTCGCCAGCCGCATGCGCGAACAGTCAAGTCGGTCTTGATGATGAGTCGAATTGAACAGCAGCGGATCTCGGACGAAAAGAGCGAGCAACATCGGCAGCTGGTTGCGCCAAATGGCGCCGGACTCGTGTGGACGCAGGTGCTGCTGGGAGCTAAATCCGTCGCATTTGGAGCGTCACAGTGGAGCCTGGACTGATCGCTTTGACCGTTTTTTGTCTGCATTTCTTTGCAGATCGGAAACCTTCGGTGCGGTGCAGGTGCGAGAGGAGGGAGCGAGGCAGGTGCCTGCGGATTTGAGAAGCAACACAGTACACTGTACTGCATGTTTACACCGTCCCAGCCTCCATAAACACGCGAGCACATGACTCCTGGCTCTGCGCCAGGCCGCGCCACGTGTGCGCGTGCACATTCACCAGCGTGTTAAACTCTCGACTGTGTGAACTCAACCGACCTTCTTCCTGTGAGCATCCTTCAGTTGTCCAGGCCAATTCCACCTTGAGTTTTTTAAGCTTGGCGTTTGTATAGCATACCCATGTCAAGCGTAACAGCAGAACTCATCCAATGTATACATGGGAAAGGTTCGAGAGGATAACAAACAGCAAGCAAATCAGAGCTTGAGGTGGGACACTGCCACAAAACGCAGGTGTGTTCCAGCGATTTTCAGACAGTCCGTTGAAGGCGGGAATTCACCGAAATCAATACAACCGTACGCCGCTGAAGACACGTAGTCGGCACGAGCGAAGAACCCATCGACGCCTCGCTCCAGAGCCCCCCAAATGGAGTGAGTTCGCATGAGCCAGAGTCTCCAGTTCAGTTATGAGCAGCAGACTGCAGAATTCCACGGCTTCCAACAAGATGTCGAGGACCACAAACAGGTCATTGAAGAATTAGCGTACTGTGTTAAGTTATCAAAGCCTAAAGTTACTGTGCTCCCAATGAAGGTGGGCATCGAGGGTAGGGTTTTATTGGGGGTATTGGGTGCGCAGGGTTTTTTCGTGGGGCCTCTGCGTGAGCTGATACAAATTCCTATATATAGCGGTACCCCTAGCTCCCGCTGGCTCCCCGCTCTGTCCCGCCCGTGAGCCCCGTCCCCTACCCCAGTTGTCGCAAGCACTGTCCGCGCTCACATTAATCAATGAGGTTTTTCCTAATTATGAGGTTTTTATTAAACCGACGTGCCCACGACGCCATTCGGAAGACGAGAACGAGAGGAGCAGAGCGATAAAGAGACCGCCGACTCATGACGTTGGGGGAGAAGCCGCGCAAGTCCTTCGGCATTTTCTCGCTGCTGGGACGTAAAAGCAAGGACCAGGGCACCGATCAAGCCCAGTCCCACCACCAGGCGAGCCATATTCAACACAATGCGCGCGGTCAAAGTACCCGCCCGAGCCACCAGGCGGCGTATTCTCACCATGATGCAGGTCACCATGCGCAAGCGCCGCCAGCACCGACGACGGAGAAGCACGGCTTCTATCCTTCTGTGCAGTACGAGCGTCTTGTGCCGTCGGTGAGCCAGCGCCCGCCGACTACGGAGCCGCGCCACCCGTCGCCCAATGTCTACGAAGGCTCGGCGGTTCAGTATGAGCGCCTGACATCTTCTTCGTCTACGGCCCCCAGTGCCTCGAGCGTTCAGTACGAGCGCCTGACATCTGCACCAGCATCCAGTGTCCCTATCAAGTACGAGCGCATTGCGCCGTCCGGTGCGTTCCTGCATTCTCCGGCTCCGTTGCCGGTCCAGGCGCCCAAGACTTCCATGACGTCGCCTCTGCCTCGCCTCCCGTCGCCCGGTCAGTTTGAGCACGCGGCGGATCCAGGCCGCTACCAGCTGACGGCACCGTCGCCTTCACTTCCCTCGCCCTCGCTGTCGTCGCTGCCCTCACCCGGCATGCTGACGCCGTTGACGGCCCAAATGGGCCAAATGTCCGTGGACGTGAGCAAGCAGGCCTACTGCGCTGCCTCGCATGGGCCTGTGCCACCGAGTGTCGCCCCGCCCCGAGCCACAGCCTCTCCGGATACCATCATGGCCGAAGGCGTCACGCCAGACTCGGACGGATCCACGCCGTTCGCTGCCGTGATGGGCGAATGGATCAGTCAGCGACGCACACCGACGCCCGACGTCACGCTGCTCCCGTCGCCCTTTGCCTTCAACCAGGACACGCCCACGCCTGTGGAGCGAGTGGACGATCTGAACCGCATCCACGACGCGCTGCTGCCGACGCCCCCGCCGGATCTCCACGCACACTCGCAGAGCACCAAGAGCCAGGAGTACCTCCGCTCGGTCGGTCGCCGCCCGTTGCTGGAAGACATCGCGTCGCTTTGCCGGGATCTCATCCACCAGGAATCGGGCAAGGCTCTGCCCAGCCTCCAGCAGCTGCGGGTCGTGGAGGAGAAGCCGTACCCGGAAATGGGCCGGGGCAAGCCGGAATCGGTTTACGATGACGACGATGATGAGAGCGCGGCCGATACGTCTCGATCCGGCAAGAGTAAGCGCCGGAAGATGTGTTCGGCCGATGGCTGCGCCAATCTCTCGCGCTCAAGGGGGCTCTGCAAGGCCCATGGCGGTGGTCGTCGCTGCACGGTCGAGGGCTGCTCGCGAGCAAGCCAGAGCGGCAGCCTCTGCATCACGCACGGCGGTGGCAAGCGCTGCACAGTCGACGGATGCGAGAAGGCTGCGCAGTCGCGTGGCATGTGCAAGGCCCACGGCGGCGGTGTGCGCTGCCGCGTGGACGGCTGCCAGAAGAGTTCACAAGGGGATGGATTCTGCCGATCACACGGCGGCGGTCGTCGTTGCGGCCACGCCAGCGGGTGCACCAAGTGGGCCCAGCGCAACGGTATGTGCATGGCGCACAGCGAGGGCAAGTACGGCAATAGTTACCGCGGGCGTCTGAACCGCATGCAGGAAGAGCAGCAGACCTCGTGAAGGTAATGATGGAGGCCCCAGATTGCAAACGCAGCAGCAGCAGACGAGAGTGCCGCACCCATCAATATCTATTACTCCACGACTAGCTGCGCGTCGAGGGGCTCATGGAAGGCCCCTCCTGTCGTGCGCGCAGCAGTACTCGTGACCCGAGCTGAAGCACCAGCAACACGCAGTCGCTGCATGTACATATATGATGATGCATTCGTATTCCCCCCATTGAACGCATGGAGCGCGGAAGATGGCCGCCCAGACAGCCAACTCTCAACTCTATTGCTGCTAATATATCGTAGCGTTCCTTTCTCATAAACTAGTCATATCGGTCGGCCTCAGCCTTACGGGGCAGTGAGCCACGCCGATGGCCGTCGCACACCCCGCTTCGGACTCATTGGCATGTAGCTGTCCACACGGGCGCGCACGTTGGAGTAGTCCGGCGCGTCCTCGTGGATCAAATGCACGGGGCAGGCCGCGCGGGTGCCGATCTTGTCCAGCGTCTCCAGCATGATCTGCGAGTCGCGGCGCAGCATGCCCTTGGGCGACGGCATGCCCGGATCGGCCTCCGCGCCGTCCGACTCCTGCCACGTGTACGGGAATGCCACGTGCTTGACCACGGTCGGCATGGGCTTGGTGCCCAGCTTCATGGTGCTCCTATCGCATGCACATAAGCGAAATCAGCGATTGCCACAATGCGCAGTGATGAAGCAGAGCCAAGGAGACGTACACTCGGTGGTAGGCGTCCGTGAGGATGGTCGGGCGCTGGAACTTCTGCCGTCGCTTGAGTCGGGACGACAGCGTGCCCATTGTCTTCCGCCGCTGGTTCGGGATCGTGCGCTGCACCGTGCGCGAGAGTCCGCCGCCGCCACGCAGCAGGTTCTTCACGGTTGCAAACGTGACCGAAGGGCGCGAGCGGATCGCATTGAGCGCCTCTGGCGGTGGGTACATGTCGAACTCCGAGTCCTCCGTGAGCGCGCTGGACTGCGCGCGACTGCGACGTCTGGACGTGGGGCTGTCCAGCTCTGACGGCTTCATGGACGGCTTGCGAGGGCTCGCATGGACCTGGTCTTCGCTGGCCATGCCGAAGCGCTTGAGCGAGTACATGAGCTTGTGCAGCTCGTGCTCGTTGGGATCGGCTGCCGCGCCGTCGTAGTCCTCGTAATAGTCCTGCTCGGTCTCAGACCCCATGGTCGAAATGCCCGAGTCGTAGCTGGACTGGCGCTTGAGAATAGAGCGCAGCGGCATGCCGCCATTGGCAGCAAACGACACGGACGCGCGCGTGGGCGAAAGCATGGGGAAGCTCTTGACCGGCGCATTGGGGACCTTGACGCGGGGCGTCAATGCTTCAGGCGACCGCAGCAGCTGCTGCTCGACGCAGTCGTCCTCCAGCGGCAAGTTTACTGCTTTGACTATAACACTCTTTCGCGCAGGCAAAGCGCCGTTGGACTGAGGTGACAGCATGGGTGATCCAGCGCCATGCTGCTGCAGAAGCACCGGGTTCTCCTGCGACTCATCGAAGAGGTCCGAGCTCATGAACTCGAGCACATTCACACTGCCGATAGAGCCGCAGTACGTGGCCATCGCAAGCGACAGAGCCTGCCCAGGGCCTCACTGATAGCCGCCTTGTTGTTCTCTTGACAAATGGCCGCTTCATCGTCAGTCATCCGCCCCATGACGCCCATCATCTTCCGGATCTGACACCACCGCATAAGACGCCATGGAAGGGCTTCAGCCACCTTCGCGCAACCTGTCCATCCCTTAAGTTCGCACTCGAGTGATGTGGCGCGAAGGTATCCAAATCTGACTCAGACGGTCTCAGACATTTCTGAGACCGTGACCAGCCGGTTAGAAATGGGGCGAGATTCAATCGCCTGGGAGATGGCTGCAGGAATCGAATCTCGAGGCCGGCAGCAGCTGGATCCACCTTCCTGCATGAAGCCTCTTCTCTCGGCGCTGCGTTCTCTCGCTCGATGCGCTTCCGGTGATCCCAGCCACTTGCCAAATCATGGCGTCGCCTTGCTATGGCTCCATTCCCGACCGACCTGATCTGCAAGGCCGACCGACCGATCCCACTGTTCCCCCGTTGTTCCAAAGAGAAGCTTCGATGCTGCGGATCACGAGGCTGGTGACGCTGCTGGGGCTCGCGGCCCTGGCCGGCGCGAGCGCGCACGCGTTCTGGGGGCCTGCGGAGTTTGCGCCTTTCGCTATGGACGCGGCCGTGGCGTCCGCAGTCCTCACGCAGCTGCCCATGCAGATCCACGTCGCGCTGTTCGACAACTCCACGACCGCCGAGACCGAGGAGGATTCGGAAGAGCAAGACGAGAGGGAAGACTCCTCGGAGGAGGAGGAAGGAGAAGAAAAGCCCCAGCACCTGAAGAAAGTCGGCATGACCATCTCTTGGGCCACTAAACAACGCACGCGCACGTCGCAGGTGCGCTTCGGCCAGACCCAGACAGCTCTGGACCGCGTCGTGAGCGCTGCCAGCGCCTGCGAGCAGTACAAGTTCTGCGACTACAGCTCGCCCTGCATGCACCACGTCTCAATCGATGGGGAGCAGCTGCTGCCAGGCACCACCTACTACTGTACGTAGCCCCCCTCGTCGTTCTCTTTCGCTGGCTGTTGGTCTCATGAGTCTCCTCTTGCGCTAACGTTAGACCAATGCGGAGACGACGACGCTGGCTGGAGCCCAGTGCAGTCGTTCGTCACGGTTCTCCCGGTCGGTAGCAATGCGCCCATGAGCTTTGGCCTCATTGGCGACCTTGGGTGAGTACGAGAGAGCTTCCTGGTCTCAGCACGTGGCGACTCACACTCTTTGCTCTGTAGGCAGACGGAGAACTCGGAGCTGACGCTTCGCCATCTGAGCAGTCGCAACGATCTCAGCGCTGTCATCCACGCTGGTGCGTTCTAGAACCAGAGAGGAGGACCAGCAGCCTGTCCATCAACTGACCTCTTGCTTTGGATAACAGGGGACTTGGCGTATGCCGACAGCGAGCAGCCCCGCTGGGACCGCTGGGGCCGCCTCGTCGAGCCATTGGCTTCCAGACTTCCATGGTACAGCCGCCCGCTATCTATCCAGGCAAGACAAGACGCTGGCTAATGCATTCGCTCTCTGTCTTGTGTGATTGTAGGATGGTCGCCGCTGGTAATCACGAGGTGGAGCACCCGTGCCAGGCTGAAGTGAGTCCGTTCGTGGCCTATCAAGTGCGCTTCCGCATGCCGTACGACCGGTCGGATCGCCTGCAGCGCCGGAACATGTACTACGCCTTCCGCACCGGTCTGTCGCACTTCATCACGCTCTCGCCGTACGTGGCCACCGACACGGCGTCGCTGCAGTACCAGTGGCTGGAGCAGGAGTTGGACCGCGTGGACCGCAGCGTCACGCCCTGGATCGTCGTGATCATGCACGGGCCCTGGTACAACAGCAACACGGCACACCAGGGCCACGAGCCGCAGCATGACATGAAGAAGGCCATGGAGGAGCTGCTCTTCACGCACCACGTGGATCTCGTGCTGGCCGGCCACGTGCATGCCTACGAGCGGTCCCACCCGGTGTACAAGGAGCAGGTGCGCCCGGACGGCATCACCTACGTCGTGGTCGGCGACGGCGGCAATCGCGAGGGCCTCGCGGACCGATACATCTCGCCCTCGCCAGCCTGGTCGGCCTACCGCAAGGCCAACTACGGCTTCGCAGTGCTGCACGTTGAGAACAGCACGCATGCGCTCATGGAATGGTACAAGGACCAGCCCGATGGCGAGGCCACGGTGCATGACGGCACGTGGCTCACGAGCACGCAGTTCCGCATGCAGCAACAAAGCGCCGAGGACAGTGCGCCGCAATGGATGGACGAGCTGGAGCAAGTGGAGCTCTCGGATTGAATGGGAGTAAGTTGAATTGAATTGAATTGAATGACGTAATGCGCAGTCCCTGGAGAGTGTAATGGGCCACCGTCGTCCTACCTTTCTGGTCTGGTCCATGCTGCCATGTCCGCTCATCTGCCATGATCTTGCGGCACCGATGATGGCCTCATGCGTGTCTATCTGCGTGCCATTGACGTTCAATCCCGTCAGGGTCCGTCCATAAAGGTCTCACTGTAGCCATAGGCCCAAGCCTTCGGAGACGTCCGTGATCCAATTGCTGTGGAGCCATCGGCCTCCATGAAGGTCTCACTGTAGCCATGTTGTCAAGAAGGGGGTTACCAGTCGTAGAGTATATTATGATAAGAGGGGTGTCATACTTCACACCAGTATGGGGCTAACAACAACCTGCGCATGGGACGGGCATCGGGCACTCGGGCCGTGTGCTTAGTCGCCGCGGGGGCCGAAGAAGATGTACTTGCGCCAGCCAGTCTTCTCCGGGAACTTGACGCCGTTCTCCGTGAGCTTGGTGAAGGCCGCGGCAAAGTCCTTGAAGAACAGGTCCTCGTCCTTGGCGTAGAGCTCGGCGTACTTGCGGAACTCGGGGTCCTGGATCACGACCATGTCGGCCGGCAGCATCATGAGCTGGCCCGAGGCGTCCTCGTACTGCTCCGGGCCGTCCCACTTCTTGAGCGTCCACTTCTCCTCGATGAGCTTCACGAAGTACTCGTTCGAGAACGTCCACTCTGCGTTGGTCCACGGGCCGCTGTAGCCCGAGCGGTCCGTGTAGCAGCGGCCGATGGCGTGCGCGCCCAGCAGAGCCACGATCTCGCGGTCGTTGAAGCCCATGCGGTAGAACACGTCGCGCACGTGCTGCGTGGTCTTGGCCTTGGAGCCCATGTCGGCGTTGGGCAGACGGTCGTCCGGGGTCACGTCCTGGCCGGGCTGCGCGTCCGTGCGGCCGAGGTGGAAGTCGCAGGCCGGGCCGCCCATCTCCTCGATCATGGTCACGCCGGCGAGCACGTACAGGTCAGCGTATGTGATCTCCGGGTGGTTCTTCTTGACCTTCTCCAGGGCCTTGACGGCCAGGTGCAGGCCGGCGTTGCCGCCGTGGTTGATCTCAGGCGGGTGGCGGATCGTGGCGCCGTTCGAGCCGCCCGTGTGGTTGTACTTGGAGTACGAGCCGGACGAGTGCCACGCCAGACGCACGAGCGTCGGGCCCATGTAGTTGTTGTCCTCGAAGATGTCCACGATCTCCTTCTTGATCTGCTCCAGGTCCGGCTTGGCCTCGCGCGCGCTCACGAGGTCCGTGATGGCGAGTCCGCCGACCACGGCCACACCGGCGGCGGCCAGCACGATGGCGCTCGGCTGCTTCTTGGACGCGCTCTGCTTGGCGCCCGACGTGGCGAACGTGCGGGCGGCGACCACGGGCGTGGCGCTCACTTGCTTGGCGGCGCGGACGGCAACACGACGGAGCATGGTGCTAGTGGCTTGGGGGGATCTTGGGGATGGGGCGGATGCTCTGGAGGGGGAGGATTGCCGAATGAAAGCGCGCAAACGCTGGCCGCGCGTCCAGCCGCCCCCATCCAAATCTTCAGAGCTCCTTGTAATGGGTCGGACATCCCCCTACATGGGAGCCCCCCCATCTTTACCCCCTTGAAGGGGGTCAGATGGCCATGTCCGACCGACCGCATGGATTTATATAGTAAAAACAAGATACAAGGGAACGACCGACCGATGTGGTCGGACCGGTTCAGTGCGAACCGTCGCACACACCCTCGGAAAAACCGGTAGGTTCCGAGGGTACGATACCGGTACTCTACGGTACCATATAGTACCGCGTCGGTTTACGAATCATGCTTGACTTGAAGATTACGCGCAGAATCAGAAATGTACCCGTTTCGTACCACCAACTGCTGTTCATGATTTCTGCGACGTGGTACAGAGACCACAAAGAGGGGTTTCGAATTCCGAAGCGTTGTTGTGTTGAGAATGAGCGATACGGGCGACGGCCGCACGGTGTTTGTGCCGCTGCAAGTGCTCAAGCGTGTGCTCAGTGGATCCAGATCACATTGCGATGAAAGGCGCGCGCTGGAAGAGCAGCTGGCCGCCAACACCGAGCGTGTGCACGCGCTCAATGCGAAAACGATCGAGCTGGAGCACAAACTCGCGCAGTACAAGACCAACCATCGCTCGAGCGTGGTTCCGCAGACCTCGCACCGGAATATAAGTCGCAATGGAAATCCTGTATCGCGGTTCTCCTCCATGTCATCGATTGCTCCGGTCGTGCCCTTGAAAAGCCCTCCATCGTGGTCGGCATTGATCCCCACCAAACCCAAGAGCCCACCTGTAGTGGAACGACAAGACAGCAATGCAAGCACCAGTGACAACACGAGCCCAGCTCAGAGCCTGATAGCCAAGAGCAGCCGCGTGATTGTCATGAAGGAACGGGTGACGCAACTGGAGCAGGTGATGGCCTGCGTGAAAGAAATCTCGGCGCAGGGCGAATTCTCCGACGTAATTGGGCGCACACTGAGTGCTGTGCGAAAACTCGTGCATGGAGACAAGTACACACTCGGTCTGCTGAACGAGCGCCGCAACATCATCGAGATTTTCTCCATCATGTCGACATCTCCTCAAGAAGCAAAGGCTCTAGGCAAGATCGAGCGCGGTCCCAGCCTGCGCAGGTTGAACTCAACGAAACTCCCATACGAGTGTGAAGGATTCGTGGCGGCGGATAGCGCTACGACATTTGGCCGTGTGATCATGACTGGTAAGCCACTCAAGATTGAGGATTTCTACACACACGAGAACTATGATCACCAGATGCGCTCGACGGGTATCAACGCCCAAGCTCTTATCTGCGTACCAATCCGAAACGCACATAATGCAGTCGTCGGCGTATTCCAAGTGGTTGCAGCTGCCTCATCGACGGCATCTGACACAAGTGATAACAATGCGGATGAAGTCATCTCGTTCTCCGACTCGGATATCAAGATTCTCGAGTTCTTGGCCGTTGTCGCCGGCGCAGCGCTTTGGAATTTGATCCTGCTCCGCGAGCGACAGACCGCTCAGAATCGTATCGAAGGGTTGCTGAAGCTGCACCGCAATATCTCCATGGAGGCCGTATCCTCCAGTGTGCTGGACCAGGTTCTCTCTGTCTGCCATGAGCTTATCGGGACAGAGCGCATTGGTCTGTTCATGAAGATGGAAGGCGAAGATGAGCTTTACATCGCATGCGCGGCCGACATTGTGCGCGGAGAGTACGTACCAATCACCAAGGGCATTGTCGGCTATGTTGCTCGGACGGGAGAGATTGTGATCACGAACGATGCGTACTCGCACCCGATGTTCGACCCGACGCTGGACCACAAGACCGGCTTCGTGACCAAGCGCATTCTGTGTCTGCCCGTTCGAAGTCCCGAGGGTACAATTCTAGCTGTTCTCTCGGCAGTGAACAAGATCGACGGGACGGACTTCTCAAGCGAGGACGCCATTTTCCTCAATTACGCCGCGGATGCAGTCGGCATCTCGCTGCACAAGGCGAGTCTGCATCATGAGGTCAAGACTTCGCAGAAACTCATTGAAGCACGACTCAAGCTGACCACATTCATTGCTGAGAGCTCCGATATCGCTGAGTTTGCTGATCTCGTGATGGTCGTTGGAAAGGATATCATGAATTGCGACCGGTTTGGCTTGCTGCTGATTGATCATTTCAAGAAAGAGCTGTGGATCACACCCGGAGTGAGTGGTGCCAGTATTCGAATGCCCATGAATCGAGGTATTTCGGGTCTTGTAGCCACGACAGGCCAACCCATCTGCACGCGCGATGCTTACAAACATGAGCTCTTCGATCCAAGTGTCGATATTCAGACTGGGTATCGCACCACAAGCGTGTTGTGCATGCCGATTTTCGAAGACACTGCCATGGCAACCCCAAAGTGCGTTGCCGTAGCCATGTGCATCAACAAGAAAGAGGGCTCCCATGTTGTGGCGTTCACGAAAACCGATTGCGAGAATATGGATAAATATTGCCGTGAAGTGCAGTTCGCGCTCGGGCGGCTTTCGCTTGATATTTCGTACTACAAGGTAGTGTCCGACTGTGTAGCCTTGGGTACCAGTTCTAGCGAAAATGGTCTTCCTGGTGGCAGCGATGGGGTCAGCGGTAGCGATCAAAACCCAAGTATTCTGCCGTCAACCTTGCGAATGGACGCGTATTCGGAGACCGACATCATATCCTCCATTGTGCATAAATATTGCCAGTCCGATCTCAAGCCAGGGCTTTCTGGATCTGGCTCGAGCTCATCGGACGGTGTGGACGAAAATGGCGAGCAACTGCATCGATCTTCGTCTATGTCGATCGCTGCAGCCATTCCTGCTCTGCTCAAGAAGAAAGAAGAGGACGATATGGTGCCGTTTCCGCGCGAAATCGCCTTTGCCAGCTCGGTGGACGAGCCGCTGGACCAGTGGGATATGGAGACCAGCTCACTGACGAGCAGCGATATTGGCATGTGTTGTGGCATCATCTTCCGAACCTACGGGTTCTTCGAGTCCTTTCGTATCTCAGGAGAGAAGTTCGCGTTCTTCACCACAAATGTGGCGAATTACTACCGCAGCAATCCATTCCACAACTTTCAACACGGTTTCCAAGTCATGCTGACAATGCACATCATGATCCGCACGGAATGCCGGAAATTCTTCAGTGGCGTCGAGATCTTCTCCATGCTGATTGCGGCGCTGTGTCACGACATTGATCATCCAGGCAACACAAACGACTTTGAGCTGAAAACACTCAGCCCCATGGCCATGACACACAACGACGATGCCGTGCTAGAGAGGCACCATTGTCGAGTCACATTCATCATTCTCAATCACAAATCGGCAAAGATTCTGCAACATTTGGACGAAGCTCGCTACAAGCGAGTACGCCAGCTGATCATTTCTTGTATCCTGGCGACTGATATGTCCAAGCATTTTGAAAAGTGCAAACTGCTCGAAGGACTCACGCGGCGCCAGCTCACGGAAAAGCGCGCACTGTTCATGGGTATTTTGATGCATGCCGCAGATCTGTCGCACCAGACGCTGCCGTTTAAGCAAGCATCTGAATGGAGTTTTCGCTTGCTGGACGAATTTCAGAACCAGGCCAAGGTAGAGGCCGACCAAGGCGTGCCGTCCGATTTCTTCATGCAAAACCTGGAGAACAAAAAGACCCGACTCATCGTACAGATGAACTACGTCAACTACGTTGTACGTCCCATTTGGCTTCCGTTGGCCTCTCTTTGCCATCAACTTCGGGTGAGTACTGTGTAGTATGTACCTTGAGAGGTGTGGGTTTATTGGTGATTGTTTACAATTCTTCTTCGCAATGACCGCGTTTTGTAGTTCTATGCAGACACATTGGAGCAGAATTTTGAGAGATACCGCAAGGAGATTGAAGACTACAAACCTAATGTCGCTGTATCGTCTCCGCATCACACACACCACTCATCGCCTGTACACGGCACTGAAGCCGCCTCACCTCCTCCAAGTCGAGAGGGCACACAAACCAAAGTATCACCACCTCCGAGTCGAGACAACATGCTATCAAGAGTCTCATCGATTTCATCGCTTGCCCATCTGCCTGATCGACCTTCGCATTCATCTGATGGACCACGCGTTCTTACGCGCCGCTCATCTGGGCGAGATTGATGATGATGCGAACAGAGATACGCTATCAAATCAAGAACATGTTTAGCTTACCCATCAGTAGTCGTACGAGGCTAGTTTATCTTTCTGGGTGTAGCATGGTCGTTCAATGCGTTTGTTTGTTATTGTTGGCTTCATGTCTTCCCTGCTTTTTTTCTTCGTGACGAAAGGAATCTATTCGAAGAAAACAACAACGGCAGTCGTGTCGTCATGGCGACGGCGGCGATTGCTACCAGGAGGGAGGCTCAAGAGTTCTTGGTACGTCATGTCGTATCGCTTCGCAGCCTTCTGCAACACAGCTTCAACAATTGCCCGACCAGCATTGTCCTGCTTTCCCTGAGCAAGCTGTTGACGCACAACCTCGACGGCCTCCTCGTTGCTAAGGAAATCCCAGACGCCATCTGAGCCAATGATCACGAAAGCATCGTTCTCCTTCAGTGCGTGGCGCTTGACTTCCGGAACAGATGAGATGTACGGAGGAGTGAATGGTGCTCCAAAGTGACGCCCAGCAGAGCGGTCACCATTCACGTATGGTGGGCCGTTGAATTCGGCGTACTTAAGTGCAAAGTCGCCGAGAGCACGCGTGGGCTGGAGTGCACTCTTGACGTAGCATGAGTCCGGATGGCGACAGACGAACACGTTAGGCTCATTTGGGTGCTCCTTCTTCAGCTTTTCCTGCTCGCGCTTGGACATCGCGTTGTGGTCATGGCTCAAAGGTTCAGCAAGCATAGCATCAGCCTTGTTTGGATCATGTTTGCCCAACACGGCACGGATGTCACCAGCTGTGAAGAAAGACAAAAAGTTATTAGATATTATAGCCATGTACGCTTTTGAAAGCAGAGAAAACGCACCGTTTGCTAGGAACAGCGTCTTGTCGTGCACGTAAGCAAGACAGGCGCACGATCCGCATCGTGCGACCGCGCCAAAGCCCAAGCGGAACGCGGCCGCAACTTGGCCCATCAGGTCACGATCCGTGCGCGCAAAGCCACTCTGAATAGCGGCTTCAATGCGCTTCGATACCGTGATAGTCTTTTTGGCCTCCTCCAGCTCCTTGATAGCGGGATCCGTGAGTAGGTCTTCGATCTCTTTCTTCACGTTGCTGATCAGTGTCTTCCGTCCGTACTCTGAAACCTGCCAGCCACCTGAAAAAGGTGCAAGTATTTAATTAGTTACGCATCAACAGCATGGCGAGTGTAAGAGTGTTACCATGTCCATCGAGCACGAGGGCAAAGACGTCGCCATTGGCTCCAGTCTGTACGTCGTACTTGTCCTGCAGTCGCACAACACGTGTAAGAGCCCCCCCTGGATCTGCACTCATAGACATCCTGTAGTAAACAGCATACCTCAATGGGCGAGTTGGCCTTGTACGTGGCGAGACTGTAGCGCTTGGCGCTCGAGTCTTCAAACGGCGCGAACTTCTCGCCATCCAGCGGCAGCGTGAACGCGTTCGCCTCGTACAGCTCTGAGTCCCCGCTGTACTCTGGTGAGTACCGCGCGTCGCACTGCGCCGTGGTCGCCGAGCAGGAAGACGACGCCGAAGCGGCGGCCGTCATGGCCAGCATGGCCGACAAGCCGAGGCTGCTCACGAGCAGCTTGTGGCGCAAGGAGCGTGTCTGGTGGCGGGGACACAAAGAGCGCAGTGAGTAGGTGGGCCGGAGAGCAAGAAGGCGGGCGCAAGGAACGCACCTGCTGCGTAGAGAGCTTGAGCTGGCGCAGCGCATTGCGGGCGGCGAACACACGCATGGTGGCGAACTTTGGAGAGTGAGCTCCAAGGCCAATTTTGGATCGGCGGCGATCGACGATCCCTAATTCGGTAGTAGCTTCAAGTAGATTTCCGAAATTATAGGAAGGGGGGAAATTTGGTAATATACTGCTTCGTAGTTTACCGGGAAACAGTCATTCTACGAGATGCACATGCATTCCTGCGTCTTTTCATTCGCTGTTGGTTGTGATGACAAGCCAAAACTGACATTTCGATTTGTCAGCAGGGAGCTGGAGCTGAGCTGAAAGTTGCATGCATTCCGCACTGGAAGAGTGTCCAACCTATCGGGAATGCAGTAGCATTGTGCTTACATTCTGCACGGTGTCGTGCCTTTTCATTCGCTTCATTGTTGCGTCGTGACAAGCCTCCCCCATCTCTTGAAGGCAGAAGACTGGGCTGGCTGCAAGACTGAATGTTGTACATGCATTCTGCACTTGCACGATGGCGTTCCTCTTCGATTGCGTACGCTGCAGTAATCAATGCAGAAGCGGTGCCCGCTCGCTGACAAATTGGCCGTGCGTTAAAATCATCACTGATGGCTTATGACCTATTTATTATTACTTTATCGCGCGTCTTGATAGAGGCAAGTTGCTGATACAGCAACCTAGTACGATCGTGTCTGGCTCGTGGGCGAGCTGTCGAGATCCCAGAGACGCACCGAGCCATCCCACGAGCCAGAGTACACGGCCGAATCCTCGAGCGTCATGCAGGTCACGCCAGACGAATGGGCCTTGACGTTGTGCATGCACACGCCCGAGTGCATGTCCCAGACGCGAAGACTGCCATCTTCGCCACCCGATACGAGCTTTGTAAAGTCTCGCTGCAAACAGGTCACAGGACCCAAATGGCCAGACAGCGTCAGCCGAGGACCCTTTTGCACGTACCGCAAATCCCAGACACGCACGAACCCGTCCGAGGCCCCAGTGCACACGTTCGGGTCTGCTGGCCCGCCGACGCTCACACATGTCACTGGCCCACCGTGGTCATGCAGTTCGTGCACAAACTTTGGGCCTGTTCGGAAGTGCGCGTCCCAGACTTTCACAACGCGATCATTTCCAGCCGAGATCAGCCGGTCCCCTGTGATCTGAATGTCACGAATGCTGCCTTCATGAGCCGACTGGATGTTGGTCTTTAACTTGGACACCGCAAGGTCCCAAACCTTCAGCGATTGCTCGCGCGACCCACTCACTAGATACTCGAATAATGCCAGGAATCGAAGACAGCTCACAGCACCCTTGCCATTACCGAGGAGTGATAACGAGCTTTCCCGTGTGGTATCCCACAGTCGAATCGTACCGTCCTTGGAGCCCGAACCAACAATCGCACGGTCCGTGGCCAATTGACGCCCAAGTTCCACACAAGTGACTGCGCCGGTATGACCTTTCAAAACGAGACTTTTCTTTGATACGGTGGCTCCGTCGAGGTCGCCTGCTGATTCACCATCCGTGTTCAAACTGGACGAAGAGCCGTGTGAAAAGAAAGAAAACAAAGGACGCTTTTTCGTCGTAGCTCGCAGATCCCAAGCACGAAGCGTGTGGTCCCTGGAGCCTGTAACAAGCGTGTTCCCATGCAATTGCGCGGCCGTAATAGTTCCCGTATGCCCTTCCAGCAACACACGTTT
Organism: Elongisporangium undulatum; assembly: GCA_023334555.1. NCBI lineage: Eukaryota > Oomycota > Peronosporomycetes > Pythiales > Pythiaceae > Elongisporangium > Elongisporangium undulatum. The sequence continues at coordinate 109,376 of JAADVF010000008.1, read as the reverse complement.
ATCGTTGAAACTTGTATCCATCACATTCACGCTCGAATCGAAATGACCACATGCCACACGTCCATCGAAAGTGGCTAAGCACGTGACTGGGCCTCCTTGATTTGAGAGCACGGTGCCAGAGTACGTGAAACTTGAGACTCGTGACCGTATCGGTGGCGTATTGTAGTATCCGATATGATCGTCATCCCGCAAGTTCTTGGAAGGAGGCGTCCGAGAGAGCGTGTGAATCTCGTGCACTGACATTTTCCGTCTAATGACTGTATCCAGGTCATATTGACGTGACGTCATGGGCGTTCGATCGACATATCCTAGATTTGACGCGGGCGGCGATGGTGATGGCGCGGAATAGTTCGTGGCTGTCGTATTGTTGTTTGCGGTGGGGCGAGCACCCACAGTTACGGATGACGATGTCGACGCCCCATCAAAAGGCTTTGATGGTGATGCCTTTGAATCCTTGGACATATCCAGAGCACGATGCACATTATCCACAAGCTGTTTCAGTGTATCGAGCAGATCCTTTCCCTTCTGATAAGTCGAGCACATCACTCCTACAAAGGTATGCATCTTCGAGAGCGGTACTTCGACCGTGAGCATGTCGTACACGAGACTTCCAATGACCGAAAAGAAAAGTTCATCAGACACTGAATCGGGGTTTTGGTCATCACATAGCGATGGGTCAGCATGGATCGCAGCATCCACTTCACGACTGAAAGCATGCTGCCACATATCCAACGATCGAGATATAGGGCGCATCCGTAAAGGGCTCACGAGGTATTCCTTTTTGGCTATAAGAGATCACGAAAATATTAGAAACAAATTAATCGCGTCAAGCAACAGTTTATCACGTACCAAAGCCAATGCCGCTGTTTTTGTCTTCTACAAAATGATAATACTGTGCCGCGACTTGGAGCATTCCGCGTGCATTTGTGAAATCTTCGTGGATTGCACATTGATCCATAAGTGATGATGAAAGTCTCACCAGAACCTGAAAACCAGATTCACCGATGCAACTACCAGATCCCTTGGGGTTGTACCACGACGAGCCTCGATCAGAGCCATGTGAACCTGCGTTATTTAACTCCACGTATTGATGGCTAGGCTGCATCAATATGAGCACAAATAAATCTCTTGCGTACTGGGTCTTGAACCGGCCTTCACACGACTAGTTATAAAACAGAAATGGTTAGTTGCATTATCAAAAAAAATATGTCAAAGAATCAACCAGCTTACACGCAAATCGTCTTGACTCAGTAGGTCATCTGACGCAAATACAGATGTGAGACATTTGTGCAGAACTTGCTCGATTCGTTCCTCTTCCGTCGACAGATTTCGAGCTCCCATTCCACCATAATGACTTGCATTCTCTTTTTGAGCGATAAGCTGCTGGTTGACATCGTGAGGTCGCCGAAGTAAATCTGCGTTTTCTTCTAGTACCAAAGGGTCCACACCCATATTTTGTGCAATGTGAGCACAATCCATCGTCTGAGATATTCGACTGTCGGCTATTGACTCCATTTCATGAATGCCCAGCGCAAACAAATCATCAATTTCACCATTGGCTTCATCGAGTAAAGCTTCAATGTGCTCACCAATGGCGACGGATATATCATCCGTGCACTTTTGGGCAGATTCACTCGCGTTGCTGGGGGTATCGCCACTTTGACCATTTTCAAGATGATAATTTTCATCTTCCACATACTTACCTTGTTGGGTCATCGTGTACACAGGAGTCCATAGCTTCTCAGGGTAATCTCCCCCTATCTTCACCCGACTGCTCCCATTGTTGATTACTCTGACACTACCATGATGCTGGCTTGAAATTGACATGGGTGGCATTGAGTTTGGCCATTCGAGTTGCTTCCCTCGAGAAAATGTGAGGTAAATCGAATGAAACACACTCAGCTCGATCGAGCTGTGGTTTTCCAGAAAGGCTTGGAATGCTTGTGTACAAAAGAGTCGCGTCAGAAATGGAACGACCTCGGTATCGGGTGTTGTACAGGTTGCAAAAAACCTCCGCTTGTTGAAAACTGGCAGCTTCTGATTCACGAAGAACAAGCAATCGCGATAGCCCATTATCGTGGCCGCCATGAAACAAACAAATTCCACGCGAACTTGTTTCTCGATTCGCGCATCCCACGTAAGATAACGCTCTCGATCAACGGTGTATGATTCTTCAGTTGGTGGTGAGCTGCCAGCATGAAAAAATCCTTCCGACGCATGTGATTCAGCTGTCTCTTCATACAATTCTGGATGTAAAATCCGCTTGATTCGCTGATATAAACCACTCGTAAACTTGTGAGGAAGCACAGGCGCACCCGCATCTTGAGTTTGAATCACTCCGCGATCGATATCAACGACTACAAGGTGCTCGGGACGCCCGCTGTCTAGTAATTCTGCTAGCCAACTTGAGTGAATGCCAAGAATGTAAGGAAGGGGTGCTTGAAGGTACTCGGACAACACACGTGGGAGAATTGGCACATATGGATGCTGCCATTTGAATGGGTAAATAAGCGCACACAACCCTTCGGCCACTGGGCAAAGCAATGACATCTGGGACGAGTGAATTAACACCCGGTACTCACACAAGATCAGAGTAATGAGATGAATCACTGTCTTGATATCGAAAATCTGGAAAATCGGTGCCAGTGAATAAACCAGAGGCTGGAAACCTTGTTGAATATTAATGAAATTCGTAGAGGACGACTTGGTAGGAGAAAACCTTCCGATCTGCGATGCACGAGGCGTCGGTGATTGACATTCGTTGTTTCTTGCACTCATGTTGAAGATATTGAGTCGATTATTGTAGATCGAGGTATTGCACGGTAGAACAAGCGACATTGGAAGTTTGCCTAACGCAAATTGAACACCAAGAATGCCACGGATCGGTATCAAAATTTCATGGCAAAGCCTCACGAGGTACTCTTCCGCAATAAATGAACGCGTTTCATTGTGCATGGCACTGGTATTTGATGATAGCCACGCGTCCGCCACACAAAGTAGACAAGAAAACATATCATCCAGCAATGGAACACGCGTCAACAACGCAATGCATGTGCCATGCCAGGTGTCTAGTTTCACGCGATGATACACTACAAGGCATACTACATAACACCGACATAATCCATCATCTCCGCCCACAAGAACAAACGAAAACACTTTGCTCTTGGGCCTTGTCGCTTGAAGCACAATTTCTGGTCCACCAGGAAAGCAAAACCATTCAATCTTCGTTGGCAGAGGAAAACGATGCCGGTCCGTCGGTGGATATCGGTAGAGTACTTGGCTTTCTTGTGTCTCGGATGAACATCGTGGGTTTGGGTGACCCACGACTATCACGTAGTCGACGACACCAGCTGCCAAGGGGATAGTTTTAGGCGTAGGCGATACGCTTGGCGATATCTGCAATTTGATGGGCGAAAGTGTCACGGGTGGATCCGATATTCCGTCTTTCTTTGGCCGTGCTGTCTGATTAGGCGGCCGTGTCTGCTGCTGGGCGCTCTGATCCGATGGGATAAAGCAAAGCGACACCCGCAGCGCTGTACGCAACGGCATTCCAGATTCCTTTGGGGCCAGCGAGTACCATTGCTCGATCTCTTCCCCTTCTGGAAGCCGAGATAATGGAATGCAGACTAGAGGATAAACGGATTTTATCACGAAACGTCACCAGACGAACATGCTTGGATATTGAACATACCTCGGCCGATAAACCCTGGGCAACCGGAGATGTCGTCTCGCAGCGGGAGGTGAAAGTAGGGATCGTTGCGAGTGCGGTCAATGCAATAGAGTTTCAGTTCATCGCGCGTATTCACGTGGTCCACGAAGAAGTCCTAACACCAGGAAAGCGCAGCACACAAAGCAGCGACTGTCAGTGTGTGCGAACGAAACCCACGGACAGACAACAGCAGCAGTACTTGGCTACACATCGGAAGAATCTACTCACCTCGTTCCAAATCACATCATCGGCCCATGCAGCCGTCTCGGACACCATGACATTGCTTGTCTTGGTCTTCAGCACCACTGCGATCGTCCTTGACTCTGCGTCGCTCTTGTTCTTGCTCGATGCGGTCGGTCTTCGTCGCAACCACGAGGAAGACTGACCATTACTCGATGAAGGACCCGGCAGGTCAGTTACACGCAGCACTAGCATGATAAAAAAACCATTTGAAAGGTCCGTCAAACGCTCCGCAATCAAGACTCAAGTTCGGCTGCGTTTCCCTTGGACGTACCTCGAATACGGAGTGCGCCGGTCTGTACGTCGCTGGTGCGCGCGGCCACTTGCACGGACGCTTGCGCGACAGCTGCCGTCGCAGGTGAAAGCAGCAGCATGCTGTCGTCTTCATTGGGCTCTTTCTCTCTGGGACGCGACGCCACGGCGGTACTCATGGACGCCGCCGGATTGCCAAGTGCATTCGGCGCTTTGCAAGGGCAACCTGATGGGAAAAAGACAGCCTACTATTAAAGAAACATACAGTAGACGCGCTTTTACCTTTTTGTCTGCCACACAACGGTTACACTAATTCCGTACTTAGCGGAAGCGTGTCAGTGGTCCATTATCCATTACCCACATCCAGACGATCGATCCAATGGGCACGCAGGACGACAAGACGGCGCACGAGCTCTCGGTCGAGTCGCTGGAGCTGAACGACAATGAGGCGGGCGCGCTCCTGCCGGAGGACGAGCACAACGACGCCGTGCGCAAGAGCCTGCTGCAGGGCAGCGCTGAGGCGTACCTGGCCACGCTCGAGCAGCACAAGCTGCTGCCGGCGGGCACGTCCCCGCTGCAGTTCCTGATGGAATGGTTCCACATGTGGCAGCGTGAGTACGACGCATTCGTGCATGTGCTGGAGAACGACGAAGAGGAGGACGACACGCGCCCCAGCGAGGACGATCCCAGCGTGGCCGGTGGCGCCTCGCTCGAGAAGGAGCTTCAGGAGCTCGAGGAAGAGGCCGGTCAGTTGCTGCAAGGGTTCAGCCAGATCGTGGCGGCGCTGCTGGAGATGCTGCAGATCGAGCAGCCGGACACGGTCGTGGACAAGTTCGGATGGACGCTACTGATGCAGGCCGCCAACACGGGTCTGCGCGAGCTCATGGGCGTGCTGATCGACAAGAACGTGGACGTGAACTACGGCGGCACAAACAAGGACGGCTCTAACCCGCTGTACCTCGCGATCGAGTCGGAGCACACGCAGGAAGCCTTGGTGCTGCTCAAGAACGGCGCGATCGCGTCGGCGACCAAGGTCGTGAAGACGCACAAGCCCTCGATTGGCGAAGTCGACGCTGCCGAAGTGGACGACGAGGAGGAGGAAGAGCTGGACTGCGCGCTGTTCCAGGCCTGCCGCTTCGGCCATTTGATCGTGATTGAGGAAATGATCGCACTGGGCGTGGACCTCAACTTCGCGCTGCCGTCCACGGGTGACCGGGCGCTGCACGTGGCTACCATGTTCGAGATGCACGACGTCGTGGAGCTGCTGCTGTCGAACGAGTCGGTCCAAGTGAACGCTAAGAACCTGGTCGGACAGACCTGTCTGTTTGGCTGCTCGAACCTCGAGCTCGCGCATCTCCTAGTTGCCAAGGGCGCTGACCCGAAGATCAAAGACTCGGACGACGAGACCGCATGGTCCGTGGCCACTGCCCTGGGCGATACCCAGGTCGCGCAGTACCTCAAGGGCCTGACTGTCTAGATAAACATGCATACAACAAGCTGTACATCGCTCTTTGCCTTTGTAGGTCGATCTGTTTATGGATGTTTCTGTCGCATGTGCGTCGAAGTAAATACGTCTCGCGAGCGCTTGCAACAGGAGCTCAGGGATGAGATGCCCCAGGTTGGAGTGTTTAACTCCTTCAAAACAGGTGTAGTTCTCTCGCGCGCTCATTATGCATTTCAACGCGATGAGCTGTCGTCACTAGTCATGCTCCTTCAGCTGAAAAGCCCGCCAGGCAATGAAATGATGATTATGGAGACTGCACTGCATCGATGTCGCGGCAACGTGAGAAAGACATACAAATCTCAGTTCATGGGAGTTTTGCATTATACGCTCTTGGCCACGAAGGCCTTAGTTCAACCAAACCCAATAGTCACTTTGCCTCACTCGAAACACTCAATGACCCACGTAACGAGCGTAGGTCTGTCCACCAAACGACGGCTACTCTTCCTTCGCTCTTTTGACGACGGAGTGCTCTTCCACTGGGCTGATGATCATGTCTGCCAATGGGCCTACTCCAACGACGAGGTTCCATGCGAACTCTGTGCAAACAATCCACATGTCGTGAGTTTTTCACGTATGTGTCATCTAGAACCATGAGCTTACCCTTCCTCGCAGGCCAGGACGCTGCGTCTACAGCCTTGATTGCTCTCTCCATCCGCTCGAGCTCGATTTCAATTCTCTCGATAGCCAAACCCCACCGTTTGACGATATCGTCGCGCTTTTCCAGGGACGCTTTCGTGGAGAGGCCCTTGCGCTCACTGCTCTTGCCACGCAACGAATTCGTTCTCCATCTTCTGACTGTGGTCTCATAAGCGTACGCGGCGCTCTTCAACTCCGCCTTGAGCAGGCGGAGACGCTCTTGCACCGACATCTGCACTTGCAGGTAGCTTTTCTAGAAGAGATCTTGATGGAAAAGCCAAAAACCATCAGTCTGAGAAGTTCATTGTAAAGCTTTAGATTTCCGAAAGTCTTCCTATCTAGCGTTTCCTCTATGGATGCTCCTGTTGCTGATGGCGCGCGCTTCTCTTAGCAACTGGCATTTTGAGCGCTTGCAACAGGAATTCAGGGATGAGATGCTCTGGGTTGTAGGCTTCCAGCAACGGCATTAGCTTTGGGCCCATGGCACGAATTACATGTTCCTTGCACTGGAGAAAGCAGGTGGCTCCATGCTCCGGCAGTGCCAGAAACAGCGATAGCCACGTTTCGTCACTCGTGCCCACGCATTCCATCGGCTTGAGCTCGTTCTCAGCCAGCAAACTCTCAAACACTGGGAACATGGACTCTTTCTCGAACAAATCTTGGCCAAAGATCGCGTTCAAATCAGTCCGGGGGCACCAGGCGCTGATCAAAATGTACACGAACGCGCACTTGGCACACTCGCAGCACCACTGGTCTCCGTTCACTGCCTCGTTGCAGCTCAGAAACACCGGCAGGAAGTTCTCGTCGCTGGTCGTAGTCAGCGATCGCTCCACAAACGTTCGCGCGATCTGCACTTCCCAGAGATGCTGCAGCGCCGAGAAGTAATGGACGTCGCGCACAATGTACTTGCGGATATAGTCGTGCACGGCCGCCTCGAACTGGAAGCTCTTGTCGTACTGGTGGTTCACGACCCGGCCTTCATGCATCACATTGTTGCCGTAGTTTGCGCTGCGCTCGTTGCCCACCGCGATATGCGTGAAATCGCCCAAGATCGCAGCGAGTACGCTGTCGAATGCGACCAACGCGGCCCATGGATGGCCGCAGGGTTTGTATCTGGTTCCGCAAACTTCGCTCTCCCACACGTCGTCGATCATATTGTGCTCGAAGCGGAAGGGCGAGTGTGCTGTGCGGTGCGACGTCATCTCCACCAGCTTCTGGAATCGCCAGCTACTCTCGAACTCCTGAGGCCGATCTCCTACATGGACCAAAGCGCACGGGACCGTCGTCGACGACACGAGCTGATACACCACGAGCGAGTCTTTGCCTCCGCCCCTGCACAGTAGCAAACGCGCACAATTCAGCAGGATGATGCGTGGAGTCATGTTTTCAGCTTACGCATGCGTACAATGGGATCAAGATCTTGGGCTTGTCCGCCAACTGACGGTCTTCAAGCACTGCCGGGAGCGCATCTTGCGGCTCTGCCAGCACCTCGATCTTCAAACGGTCGCGATCCAGCAGATGCAGATACAGGAACTCACTCAATACATCTTGGTAGAACTCTTCCCAGAATTGCACCTGCGAATGCAAGCGGAAAATGGCCAATCACAAGAGCATTTAACGATGAAGCGCTGACCAATTCAATCCATGAGAGGCGACAGCACGGAACCTGCTCTGCGTCGAGAAACCCGGCTTCGATGCGGATGTTTCGGCAATTGTAGCCCATCCAGTACCACGGAAGGATGCACAGTCCGATGTGCAGCAGCGCGTTCTGCAGCACCGCGGGGGCCACGTCATCGCGCATGTGGTCAGGTCGCGTCAGCTGCATGGTCGCGCAGAACCGGCGCCCTCCGCAGTAGTGGAACTGGAACGTGGCCTGCTGCGTGGCTGGGTCATAGCCCACGCTCTCGAAGGTGAGGAAGTCCTCCTCCTCCAGCAGCGACAGAGAGAATCCTCCGTCCAGGTGCTCGCTTCCCTCCGCGGTCGTCATGCTTGTCAAACGACGTGGATCACACGTTTGACGGGAGGCTTCTGATTGGCTGAAAAGTCGCCCCAATAGCTACGTAATCCGTTTAACGTCGCACCGCCGCGAGACGCTGCCGGAGCTGCTGGTGAGCGGATTCCTGCCGAGCCACGCGGTTCCGCACGAGCTCCAGACGGCGGTAGAGCGCGAGGTTGTCCTCACACAGCTGCCGCAGCTGCTGGCGCAAGGTTCGTACGCTGGAATCGTCCGTCAGCTGCTCGTTGTGCGCGGTCAAAGCGAGCGCGGCCGATGCACAAGCGGTTTGAATCGGTGTCAATGCGGCCGTCGCAGTATCCACTCGAGCCTAGCAAGCAAACAATAACTAGTGTCAGACAATGAACGGCGCTTCGCATGAAGGAGACAGGCGCAATAGTACCTTTAGGGTTTGCATATCACGCTCGCGGAGTGCGGCCTGCTCTTTGGCCTCGTAGAATCGACGCCGCGCATTGCGAAACTCACTGTTAACCCGATCTTCGACAGCCTGCATTCGCTCCACTTGTGTGTGGCTTAGCTATAGTGAGCAAGTACGCTGAGTGAGTGGGTTGCATGAGAGGAGAGGAGCAGGATATAGCGCGATCCTTCGTACCTGTTGCGTGCCAGACAACGCTGTGCACGTCCTATTTCGATCGCTATCGTACACAGCGACGCTTTGTTGGATCATTTCAACGCGGGCTTGCCAAGAGGATCCAAACGGCCGCGCCTTAAACTCCTCTTGTATGCGCAACCGAAGCTTTGGTAGCATTTGCTGCATCTCTCGCTTCCACGCGGCCGGGTCAATCGCCGATCGAATCATCTCGCAGTGATCTGTCGCTGCACTGGCATCACACTCGTCCTTGACCACAAGCCATTTGGCAAACGTATCGTCCTCGTCGTTATCAGCCAGGACTGGAGTCGACGTTGTCGAGTCACCAGTCGAGCTTGTCGTGGCACTGGCTGCATCCGGATCGTCCAGATCGTCGTCATCGCCAATGCATTCCACAGTCTCTCGTTGGTATTGCGCTGGTTGGCAGCACGTTCGCTGGATCCGGATCACGTTCTCAGCCAATAAATCAAGCAGAATGCAGACGTCTTCTCCAACGCCACTGGTCAAGGCCGGTGCACTCAAATGTGCCACGCCCTCTACGTTGGCACGACCAGCAGCTAGAAGCAGAAGCTGCACAGTCACCACAGGCGAAGCCGTGTCGCCATGAGTCGTATTCACGGACTGGTCTTCCATTGCCACTCCCAAACGCGTCAGAAGCCATTTCGCTAAACAGCACATGTCTTCAAACCTGCTCTGGGGTGTGACCGGAGGCAGGGACCGATACTCTGCTGTGAAGTGCTTGGGTGAAATGCGCTTGCCTAGATGCTGTTCATAGCGCAAAATCTTGAGCTTCTCAAACAGCATTTCCATGTGCATCTCGCTCCGTCGCAGCATTGCAACAGTTCCATCGTCCGCAACAGCAGCAGCAGCTGCACCGCTGTCGCTTTGCGCTGATTGCGGTCGTGATTGAGATGAACGATCTTCATCTTGTTGCCGGGACGACGGCCTGGACCTGCTCTTCTCCTGTGGCTGCGAAGACGAAGACGACGGGCGAACGGCTTCGTTCTCTCTCTGATTGGTCTGTTGCGGTGGAGTCGTTCTCTTGGTAATCGATGCAGCTGCTGATACATCTGATCCCTTGTTCATCACCATTCGCTGCCGCTCCACGAGCGTGGCACTTGCTGGTCTCTGCTGGCAGGACTCCCAGACCTGCTCCATGGTCGGGCGGTCCGCCGCATTGAGCGAGATCATGCGTGTCACCAGACGCCGCAGATGATCGCTGTAGATCGGAGGCACTTCTTGGTAGTCGCCCTTGTTGATCTTCTGGAACAGCCCGTACAGATTCAAACCTTCGGATTTGAACGGCGACCGCAGCATCGCTAGCTCATACAAGATGCAGCCCAGCGACCAGACGTCGCTCTTCCAGTCGTAGCCGTCGCCGCGCAAGACCTCGGGCGACATGTAGAGCGGCGTGCCGACCTTGGAGTGCGCCTCCATGGTGTCTTCGCTCAGATGCCGGCCGAGACCGAGATCGCCAACCTTCACAACGCCTTTAAGCGTGAGGAAGATGTTGGCTGGCTTGAGATCGCGGTGCATGATCCGTGCTCGATGCAGGTGCTGGATCGCAGCGCACAGCTGCGTGAAGTACCGCCAGATCGTGCGCTCATCGAAGCGCACGCTCTTCTCATTGGCCTTGCGCACCTGCCGCTTCAAGTCGCCGGCCTCGGCCCATTCAAACGCGATGTACAGCTCGTTGTTGGTGATGAACGCGTCCATGTACTGAATGATGTTCGGGTGGTGCACCGACTGCACCAGGCGCACCTGAGAATCCAGCAGAACCCCACGGTGGTGATTAGTCTATTTTGCACAGCGTGTGACCCATGGATTGGCCTTGCGCAATTGGCTCCATGTCCTACCTCCTTGAGGGTCTTCTCGCGCGCCTTGGCGTCCATCATGTCGAAGATGGCGATCTTCTTGAGCGCCACGGGCTGCGCGTCGAGCTTGCGCACGGCCTTGTACACGACCGAGAATTTGCCCTTGCCGATGGGCTTGAGCACGTCATAGTCCTCCAGCGACCCGCCAGCCGTGAAGAGCGCTCGTTGCGCATCCGTGAGCGATTCCATATGCAGCTGTTGCCGCACGCCCAGCTCACGCGAAAAGGCACGCTGGGTGCGCGCGACATGTGAGCATTTTCAGCCAATCATCTGCCTTTATTAGTCCCACTGTACCTACTTTTCACCCAATAGCGTAATCGCATTTTGCGCCAAGGATGGGGATTACGGGATAATTCCATAAATACGAGCTGGGTGGGACCATTTTGCAAGGCGGTAACGGGAATACGTTCACATCGCCAGTTTACGTGATTTGTCCGACCATAAACCGATTGGGAACTGAACCAGCACACGAAGCCCATGGAGATCGGCAGCGTGTTGCTGCGCGACCGGCAGTACGTCTGGCACGAGCGCACGGCCTTCCTGAGCAAGGATGCCGTGCTGCTGCGGCTGCCTAAGAACCCCAAGCCCATGGAGACCTTCCCGCTGGACGGGCGGTACGTCTGCGACCCGGTCGTGGTCTCCTCGGCCCATCCGCAGGCGCTGCAGCTGCATGACCAGCGCAGCGGCACGCTCTTTCTGGTGGACGCCAAGGTCTTCGGGCGCAAGCAGATGTGGATCGACATCTTCCGCAATGCGCACCGCTGCGCCAATGTGGTCCACAGCTCGATCACGGCGCTCGCGACTGTGCCCACATCGACTTTCTACACGCGCATCACGGCCACGCTGGGTGAGGCGCTGTTCATCCCGGCCTCGGGCCAGTTCCTGCGCGCGCGCGATCTCCAAGACATGGTCGAGGAGTACGCGTTCGTGCCCACGAGCGACCTGCTGACGTTCGGCGAGCAATGGGTGCGCGAGGGCCTGCTCGAGTGCTGCTGCTGCGCGCACGGGTTCTCTCTGGACGAAGACAAGATCTACCGCATTGCCACTGTCTCGGCCGGTCAGGACGATATGAACAACGTGCTGCGCAGCCGTCGCGGCCATTGTCATGCGCTGCAGGACGTCATCGACCTGATGCTGTATCGATTCGAGGAGACGAGTGAGTTGACGGCCGATGAGATCGTGCAGACCCTGCTCACGCTCGGCGCGTACAACGAAGCGACTGCCATCGCATTGGCCAACAAGATGGTGCAGCAGCGGCTCATCGCGCGGTCGGATGCCGCCACTGAGGCGAACTCCCCGTTCACGGCCAGCGCGACGGCCAAGTACGTGTCGCGGTGGATCCCCGATCAGATGACAGGCGAGATGGACGACGAGCTCGAAACCAACAGCAGAAGACGATCATCGCCCTCGCGAATGCGGAGGGGGTCCATGTCCCCTCGCATGCGAGCGCATGTGAAGGACCTGCAGATGCGGTACGACCTGCTGTTCAACGTGTTCGGCGGCTCGTGCGCGCTTGTACTCTTTGACATCTGGGCATCGGTATTCCCGGCGCCGCTGAAGCTCGCCGTCGTTCTGTGCCTGCTCGTATGGCTGTTCCTCAGTGATGGGTCGGCTACCGTAGCTATCAATATCCAGAAAACGACCAGCAGCCCAGAAGGCGGCGTCACGACGACTGCGTTCTTTTCGCAGTGGCGGAATAGACTCCCGGCGATCGAGCTGCAGCAGATGATCCCTGTGCAAACCCCGAGCTTCCAAGCCGGCCCCGCCATGGCGATGCCTAATACGTCGGCGAATACGAGCGCCAACGCGCTCACCAACGGCAAGAGCGATGCGGTGCGAGAGCAGGAGCTGCTGAACGACCAGACGCAGAACAGGTTGGTGACCTCGGACACCAAAGCGCATGCGCTTGTGCAGTCCTTCCGCCAGGCCATCGCAGAGGCAGCCTCCATGCCGGTGGAAGCCACGCTGGGCTTTCCCGATGACTATCTGTTGAGTGTGGTCAGCGTCAAGGGCCGCGCGTTTGACTATGCGGTCAAGAAGATGGCGAAATGCCTCGAGTGGCGCGTGGAATTCGGCGTGGCCAGCACAACCTTCCAAGATGTCAAGAACCAGTTGGTCTCTGGGTCCATGTACTGGTACGGCTACGATTTCCAGCACCGTCCAATTCTGTGGGTGCGGCCGCTGCTGAAGGACTGGAAGAACATGAGCGCCAACCGTGAGATCGAGATCCGCGCGCATGTGTTTCTCATCGAGCTGGGCTGTCAGCAGCTCATGCCTCCTGGCTGCACGACCTTCACGCTCTGCACAGATTCCGCCAACATGGGTTTGCGCCAAGTGGATTTGCGCTTGATGCATGGGCTGCTCGATACCTGCGTGGCGAATTACCCGGATCGCGTGGGCATGATCCACGGCGGCCCACTGAACGCGATCCTGCGCGCGCTCATTCGTCTGTACATCCCGCTGCTGCCTTCGCGCTTGAGAAACAAGGTGCAGTTCATGAAGGATTGTGCTGAAGAACTTGCCCCGCACATGAGCAGCGATCTGATTCCTTTCCACATGGGCGGCTCGGCGGACCATGTCCTGCGCGCGACCCCATCGTCCGATCCGAACGAAGCATTGGACATTGACTACATGATCGCGCAGCAGAAGCGCCGTATGCGAGAGCTGAATCACTAGAGACAACAAGGCAGCTCCATGCATAGTTATATATCCGTCTGTCGTATGTTAGGCTGAGATGGGAACACTAGTTGTAGAGAATGAGCAGAAGTCATCTATGAATATAAACACATTGCAGCAGACTTCGGACTCGCTCACATTGTCCTCACGTGCTGCGTTTGATCTCTGTTCACAATGCATTGAGTAAGTGCAATAGCATCCACCAGCTCAATTCAGGGCGCGTACCGAACGTATAGAAGACCTTGAGATGCTCCTGCTTGTCGTCATCTGTGAATCGGAACTGCGCCATGTACTTCCCGCGGTAGAACATGCCGCTGGGCGCGTCCATCCACTCGTGTCGAGGGTACACAAAGTCGTAGGGCGCAGACCTTGGCGGATAAGACCCGAGCACGATCTCATCGCTGGTGGATAGAACAGTTTTCTTGACCTTATTGCGGAAGCGCAGTCCGCTCACGATCGTGTTGTTCACTCGGAACGAAATCGAAAACTTGTACTGCGCGCCTTCTTCCATTACGAACGGTGTAGACTTCATGTACTCGATACCTTCAGTTGTATCGAGATTGTACGATATATCCGGTCGCCCATCTTCAAAGATGACTTTGAATTCCTCCACGACGACTCGGCGGGGATCGTTTGTATCTGGAGTCATCATGACACAGGCACCAATGAGTCAAAACACGAAACGCCACAAGCATCAGATCAAAGCTTGATCCTACCTCCACGATCTCCATGTGCAGCGGCGCCAAGCAACTGCTCCTTGTACCGATTCAGGCTCTCGTCCTCGGCGTCCTTGGCCAACATGGCGTCCACACTCGTCAATGCCAGTTCGCTCATCTGAGAAGTATGCATCAAACAGCCACACGTAGATCAGTCTCTATAACTAGTTACTACGATCTCTGCCTACCCACACAGAGCTCAATCGATTGCGCATCAGCTTACGTACGCGGTATGTCTCCGTAGCGTCCTGCTCGCTGCTTGCGGAGCCCTCGGTCGAGTCCATGGCGCGCGCTGTCTGGCAACTGGATCGCTGCCTTGATGGAAGAAAAACGTATCCATGGACAAACCGTTCTGGCCTTTTTACGTTCAGTCGTAAATAGCTTTTCGCCTCGTAAAAACGACAAACCGTTTTTTACCACTTGGGCACCTCGGCTGAGTGGTACACTGTACCATCATCTGACTCGGTCTGTTGGTGGCTGTCGGGTGCAAAGGCCGAGGGTCGCACATCATTTGACTGGAGCGCAAAGCGTAAGAGCGTTCTCCATCATGCCCAAGGCCGAGCGAAGCAAGCCCAAGCGCGCGTGTCCGCTGGAGAAGCAGCTGGCCTTCGATGACAAGCCGTGGTACGAGAGCAACAAGAACCAGCGCAAGCAGCAGGCCGGTCGCAATGACGACAGCGACGATGACATGGGTCAGGACGTCGTGCCCGAGAAGCTGAGTCGCAAGACGCTGGCACTCGCGCGTCAGCAGCAGGCAGAGGAGCAGGCACGCGCCAACAAGGCCGAGTTCAAGAAGACCGCTGCGCCTGCTGCCAGCGCCGGTCGCGCGGCGGCGCGTGCGCAGGTCGAGTCCAGCGATGAAGAGGAGTCGGACGAAGAGATGGACACAGATGAGTACGAAGGCGATGAGCTCGTGCGCGTGAACGGCGAGTACGTCGAAGAAGTCGAGATGGACGAGGAAGACGAGGCCGTGCTTGCCAACTTCATGATGGGTGCGCCCGAGCGCCGCAATCTCGCGGATATTATTATGGGCAAGATTTTCGAGAAGGAAGCGCGCGAACGCGGCGAGGAGGAGGAAGAGATGCCCGAGAGCCGATTCGATCCTAAGATCGTGGAAGTGTACACTGGTGTGGGCAAGATCCTGCAGCGATACACGTCCGGCAAGCTGCCCAAGGCCTTCAAGGTCATCCCGAGCCTGAGCTACTGGGAGGACATCCTGTGGCTCACGACCCCGGACAAGTGGTCACCGCATGCCATGCGCGCTGCCACGCGTCTGTTCGCCTCCAACTTGAACCCCAAGATGGCCCAGCGCTTCTTCAACATCTTCCTGCTCGAGCACGTGCGCCAGGACATCCGCGACAACAAGCGACTCAACTTCCACCTGTACATGGCGCTCAAGAAGGCGCTGTACAAGCCGCAGGCGTTTTTCAAGGGCATTATCATCCCGCTCTGCGAAGGCCAGGACTGCACGCTGCGCGAGGCTGCCATTATCGGCAGTGTGCTGTCCAAGGTGTCGGTGCCCGTGATCCACTCGGCCGCCACGCTCATGAAGCTGGCGTCCATGCCCTACTCGGGCGGCAACAGCATGTTCATCAAGGTGCTGCTGAACAAGAAGTACAGTCTGCCGAGCCGCGTGATCTCGGAGCTGAGCAAGCACTTTCTGGGCTTCACGACTGACACGCGCACGCTGCCCGTGTTATGGCACCAGTCGCTGCTGGTATTCACGCAGCGGTACAAGAACGACATCTCCAAGGCGCACAAGGAGGCCATGAAGGCCCTGCTCAAGCAGCACTTCCACCACCAGATCACGCCCGAGATCCGTCGCGAGCTGTTCTTTGAGTAGATTGACTCCCTATAATTGCATATTGATTTGATTTACCTTACTGTAGACCTTAAAAGTATCCATCTTTCCGTATCTGTGAGTGGTCCTTTTTGATCGCCACGGTACGGTTGACCAAGCTCCATCGGGATCATTTCCACGATGGAGCTCAAGGCCACCGGAGAGGACGGCAGCTTCGTGCTGGAGCAGACGCTCTTCCAGGAGAGCAGCGTGTGGTTCTACCAGGTGCCGCGCGGCCAAGTGACCTCGCTCTCGCCGCGCGCGGACAGCTGGGACCCGCAGAATCCGTTCATGACGGGCTCGCTCCAGGTCATCCAGAAGGGCGACGCCTGCTGGGTGCAGCTCTATGAGCCGCTGGCGACTGAAGCCGACGCGTCGTCCACTAGCACGCGCACGCTGTTCGCACAGTGTCCGCTGGTGATCACGAGCGACATGCCACTGGACGTGCACGTACAGGACTGCGTGGACTCGTCCCGCTACTTCATGCTGCGCGTCGAAGACGAACAGACCAAGCGATCGGCGTACGTGGGCATCGGCTTCCCCGAGCGCACGAGCGCGTTCCACTTCAAGGCATGTCTGCAGGATTACGTCAAGTACGTGCAGCGGCAGATCGAGGTCGCGGCGCTGACTGCAGCTGCGCAGGCGTCTGCCGAGGAATCAAAGGACGATAGTGCGCCGCAGGTTTCGAACTTGAAGCTGCCTGAAGGCGCGACGATCCATGTGAACCTCAAGAACGCCAGCGGCGAGCCCAGCGAGCAGGCGCTGCGTCGTCGCGCGAGCAGCGGCACGGACAACGGCCCCAAGAAGATTCCGTTGATCCCTCCGCCACCAGGGGCGGCAGTGCCCATCGCAGCATCGGACCTCGCTCCTCCAGCGAGCGCTGTACGGACACTCGATGCCAGTCAGACCGCTGACGAGGACGACGACTGGGGCGAGTTCACGTCCGCATAAGACGGGAAAATAGCAGAAAGATGAATAACACACCAGCGAGTAGTATATGAACAAGCCCTGCATTGCATTGCACTGACGAACCGTCGCGCCTGTTGGCACTTCAGCCTTGGGACTGATCGATCCCCAATGCTTCCAAGTCATCGAAAGTCTCTCTCTGTGAGCAGAGACTCCATTCGCTCGGATGAAAACGACCTTCGACTGCCGCAGCCGCCATCGATCCCCTTTCACGGAGACGCGATCGCTCGAGAGAGTGAGGACGACGTGCGGCTGATCCAAGTCGCTGTGCGGTGCCGACCGCGTAAGCGTCGACGACAGGAGACCACAGGATCCCGGTATTCTGGCTGGAGACACAATGGAGCCACTTCAGCGTCCTCCTCCGATGACAGTGACGACTCCAGCAGCAGCAGCGACGATGCTCCAAGCTCCAGCTCCGTGATCAAGTACTCTGTCTCTAGACAAGGCAGAAGCAGCAGCAGCACGAGGCCATGCTTGTATGCTCAAGCGCACAAGCAGGCGGGTTCAGACGGAGTCAAACGCCGATTTGAGTTCGACTTTGTGCTGCCGCCTTGGAAGACCCAGATCGAGGTCTACAACGAATGCGTGGCCAGCGAGATCGCCCATGTTCTTGCAACGCACCAGCGCCACGACCAGCGGCCAGCGCACGCCACGATCGTCGCGTATGGACAGACCGGTACAGGCAAAACGTTCACGATGGGCATGCTCAGCAACTTCCATGACGACCAGAGCAGAGGCATTATCCCACGAGCACTGGAGCAGATTCTCGCCTATGCAGCTCACAGCAACGCCCCCGCTGAGCGGCACGATGCCAAAGGACGTGAAGGGGGTGATGGACGTCCACTGCGGTGCATTGTGTCCATGTCGTTCTTGCAGATCTACCTCGAGACCGTGCAGGATCTGCTGGTGTTCCCGTCTGATACTGCATTTGACAGCACAACGACTCTACCGAGGCGGCGCAACCATCAACATCATCACCACCACGCCAATGCCGATCTGCAGGTTCGACAGCGGCATAACCAGACCTTCTACGTGGCTGGACTAAGCGAGTACGAAGTCCGATCTATCAGCGACGCGCGGATTCTGCTCGAGACAGCCGCACGGAATCGAACACTGGCGTCCACTGCAAGGAACCGCACGTCGTCGCGTAGCCACACGTTGCTCACGATTTCGCTCAAGAAAGCGCGAAGGAATCTGGTGGACTCGGATAGCGAGAACGATTCCAGCGATTACGACAACAGTGAAGAACTACGAGCCGAAGAAGAAGAGACGACGTCCACCGTGTCGTTTGTGGACCTGGCGGGATCGGAGCGCATCGAAAGCACGCTGCACTTCATGCGGTCCACGCGAAAGCGCCAGGAGCTTCGCATTCGCGAGGCTAAGTTCATCAACAAGTCGTTGAGTGCCTTGGGCAGTGTCATCGCAGCCCTGGCCGAGCCAAAACGCCGACAAGCGAACCCAGCGAGACCTGGAACCTTGATTGGGAACACCTCGCGATCTCGTTATACTAGGAACCCAAAACAACAGCAGCAGCAAAGCCAGAGCCAGAGCAAGCACATTCGATTTCGTGACTCTCAATTGACGAAACTTCTCCAGGGTCGTCTGATGCAGGGCAAAGGTCGACTGCTTCTGATTGCCACTATCGATGATCGACTAGCCAACCTGAATGAGACGCTCTCGACGCTCAAGTTTGCAGCGCAGTGCCGTCGAGTCGAGCTCCAGAGCCCGCGCTCGAAAGCTGCCAGACGCAAGGAGTCGTTGCTGCAGCAGGTCTTCCAAGAGATGAAAACCACGTACGAGGAGCGCGAGAGAGCGTTGCATGTAGGTCTTTTGTCTGAGTGCAGCAGCTGCCTCTGTGAGCTGACGAATTGATCTTGATTTGCGATCACGTTAGCAAAAATACCAAACGCGCATCAAAGAGCTTGAAGACCAGCTTCACGAATGCAAGACTTCTGCTGTCGCTAGTACGTCTTGCGGAATGGGAGGAGCTCAGCAGAGCATGACAATGCAACGTGCATCGTATTTGGCGCTCTGCTCACTTGCCGATCAAGCAGAGGCAGCAACATACTGTGATCAGCTACAGAGTCCTATCAATACGAACAAGCATCCGCCAATCGAGTCGTTCAAGAATGACAAAGACATGATCACGTACGTGGCGGGGTTGTATCGTCAGCTTCAGACAGCACTACCAAAGTCGGTAAAAAGCATTGATCGGCAGTCAACATATACTCAAGAGAAGAAGACTTCCTGTGCTCATTCTCCAGTGCAGCAGCAGCATCTCGAGCGGACAATCAGCCCGAGCTCTCCTGTTGCCACTGCACCTTTGAGAGAGCCCAGTCATGTTCTGCCAACCAAAGCAGCGAAAATCAAGCTCTCTCCGGTAGAAACTCGCGATGCAGTCAAAGTACCAGCTCCAGCATTTCATGTAAACGCCGTTGGGGAGTCTTCAAGTGAAGAAGACACTGAATACCAGGCGATCGTAGAGTACTTGCGCTCCACTGGAGCTCTGGATGGGCTCGTTGTTTCCGATCAGGACCCAGAACCGTTCAGTCAAATATAGAGTATCACACGTACAAATAGCCTGTGTTGGTGATGTTGCGCGATCTTTTATTATCAAATCTCATGGAGTGCCTCATGACAAAGGCCCAACGCGAGCTTATAGACCGATCGCGCACGTGAGGCTTCCTTCTTGACCCATTGTTGTGCGTTGTATCGACCTGGCCACTGGAAGATTAAGGAGCGAATACTCCAGTGAACGCATTGCTTACGATACACGGTTCGTGAGCATGAGCGCTGTGTGGCGCGGGATGCGCAACGAGCTCTGCAAGGACAATAGACCTTGCTCGTGGAAGAAATCTCGGATCATAGTGCGCACCGATTTACCGGCATGCTTGTACAGCGTCAAGTACGACTCTGGCTGCTTGCGCAGCTGGTCCGGCGAGATGGCCCAC
Organism: Elongisporangium undulatum; assembly: GCA_023334555.1. Classification (NCBI taxonomy): domain Eukaryota; phylum Oomycota; class Peronosporomycetes; order Pythiales; family Pythiaceae; genus Elongisporangium; species Elongisporangium undulatum. The sequence goes on along the minus strand of JAADVF010000008.1, from coordinate 89,409 downwards.
TCGGCCTTGCACAAGTGGTACCAGTATTGGTCGTTCGCGCCAAGCTGGTGGAACGTGCGGTTCACAGAGCGCGCCTGGCAGAGCGAGACTCCGTCCAAGAAGCCCAGAATCAGCCGTAGATGCTCGTCACACATGACGTCCAGGAGGTCCCGCTGTGGCGCCTTCTGCTGCTTTGACGGCGTGATGGCTAAGTCTTCACCCGAGACAGAGTTCTTCAAGAGCTGCGCGACTTCCTGGCGCTGGAGATCGAACGCGGATGCGTCCCATTGGTACACGGGCGAGCGGAAGGCGCTGAAGAGCGACTGCGGATGCACGATAATCGCAGACTCGTGGACCGCGTGGTTGGACACGCCGTGTTGGGCCAGCGGCAGGTCGAAGGAGCTCGCCATGGGTCGGGGCTTCTGGACAATTCCACACTGAGCCGTTGAAGTGGGTTCTCCAGTTTGGCTTATCACTTCAAAGGGGTACATGTACCCCTCCAGGGTCAAAATAAGAAAGTGGGTCGGTTACACTTTATAATTGTGACACCCGTGGCCCACTGGACCCGGGTCAAGCATATTGGTGACCCGAGTGGAGTGTGGTACCGGTAAATTACCGTCATGAATCAAAACACGGTGAGGTTTTGAGATACGCATGTTAAAACACGGTGTACTGATTGTCAGAGGGCCAGTAAGTTTGGATTTTCAAATTTGTATCACAGTTTGAGGCTGAGCTGGTCGTCCTCCCATTCTCATTATCACACAGCCATGGCCATGGTGGGCGGACCCGTACTCGCAGTCGAGAGCAGCCCCAGCGCCGCGCTGTTCCTCACGCCCCAGCGGAGGCGTATCTCCAGTGCCACTAAGCTGGCGTTGTCCTCCTCTGTCAATCGCAGCGGCGGCAGTGTTGTCAAGAATAGCCGCAAGACTCTGGCCATGACGACCCCCCAGAAGCACGTGGGAGGCGACTTGGCCGCGGATGGCGACAAATCTGCGACGGGTCGCAAGCGTAAAACAGCGAGCAGCTCCAGCACTAGTGCGAGCGCGACCAAGAGCAAGACCCCGACGACGACGCACAAGAAGCGGGCGCGCATGTCGATCGGAACGCCCGGCAAGGCCATGCCGATGGACGAAGAGCGCCAGCAGGATGTCGCGCAGCGGTTCGTGGAGATGGAAGTCAGTGAGGTGTACAAGGCTATTCGCAAGCAAACGGGCTGCCTCGGTGGCAATGCCGCTGGTGGAGCCATCTACGGCGAGATCACACAGAGCTCGTTCCAGCGCATCGTGGATTACATGAAGGAGAACTGTGAGCTGTCGGCGTCCAGTTTGTTTCTGGACGTGGGCTCTGGCTTGGGCAAGCCCAACTTCCACGTGGCTATCGACCCTGGCTGCGAGGTCTCGTACGGCATTGAGCTGGAGGACCTGCGCTGGCAACTGTCGCTGCACAACCTCAAGAGTGTGCTCTCGCTCGAGATGAACAAGAAGAAGCCCAACCGCACGGTGTTCACGGCCGGCGACATTACGCACGCGAGAACGCTGAACCCGTTCTCGCACATCTACAGCTTTGACGTGGGCTTTCCCCCCAACGTCATGGACGAACTCGCACTGATTTTCAACCGGAGCACGGCGCGGTATTTTGCCAGCTTCCACTCACCACGCAAGGTCATCGAGATGTACGGCTTTGACGTCGAGAACATCGGTCGCATCGCGACTTCGATGGCTGGATCGAGCGAAGGACACACGTGCTATTTCTATCGTCGCTGCGAGTCACCCGAGTCCGTGAAGAAAGAAACACGTGTCATGAAGCGAGACCCGACCAAGACTGAGGACAACAATGACATCGACGACGAAGAGGGAGCGCTGCTTCACATCGACCCACTGTTCCGCCCGGGCTTTGATATCCTCAAGCGTGGTCGCGATGGTGTGCTGGCGTGGATCGTGTCGTTCTTTGGAGAAGAAGTGAACACCAGTCGAACGCGTGGGCAAAAGGCCAAGAGCCTGCAGCAGCGCAAGCAGCAGGAACGACCGCTCGAGTCGTACTACCGCGTTGTGGGCAAGGCTCGCGTCGCAGAACCAGTCAAGTCAAAGAAGGACAAGGCCGTGACGCCTCCTCCTCCTTCGGCTCCCAAGCGTTCATCCAAGAAGTTGCGGCTCTAGAGCTCCGATCCGCACCAGAACACAACAATAGACAAGGTATCGCCTGGCAGCAGCATGGAACGATGGTGAGGTTCGTGGAATCATGCGGTGGCCGCTCGATCGCCTGTTTGGATAGCTGACCAATGCGTCCTGTGCAGATCACGTACTCACTGCAGCTTTAGAAGAATCAGCCCAGCCACGTGTGGCAGCACGCGGTGCATCAGCGCCCCGTGTCCCCATGGGTGGCACGGTTGGCAGGCGCATTGTAATCCTCATCGAACTATGAAAAAAAAAATACATGTATTCCTTTGCATCTATCTTCTGTATGAACACTTGCTTCATCTCTCTCTCTCTCTCTGTGCCTGTCTATGCGGTACGCAGCAAGAAGCGGCTTTGGCCATGGAAATGCATGAACACGTTCAATCTCTATTGCTTATCGTTGCTGGCGCGTACGGACTCGACAAAGAGCTTCTTCTGCAGAGGCGAGAAGATGTCGCCGCCGGCGTGGATGCAGGAAATTAAATAGGTCACGTCCTTGCTCTCGAAGCGTTCTTCCTGGCGGAACTGGTCCAGCTCATCACCAAAGGCCGACGTGAACTCGTTCATGTACAAGTCGCGGAACTCGTCGTTCTCCTGGGCCATCGGGGTCTCCTGCGTAACGGACTCCATGAACGCGTCCAGGTTGTGCTCCGCCATGGACACGAGCTCACGACTCGCACGCGCGCTCTTCTGAGCGACACCTAATTGCGAGTAGCTCTTGCTGGTCTCCTGTAGCTCTTCGCCCACGGAGATCAGATCTTCCATCAGCACGGCGACCTCGGCCGTATCCTGCTCTTCTTCCATGTCCTCATCCTCGTCGTCGTCTTCGTCATCCTGCTCGCTCTTCATAGCCTTGGCCAGCTGCTGTTGCACGTGGGTGAACTCACTGGCGACCTCCAGCACGCGCTGGATCAGCTCGGCACTGCGCAGACTTTTCTCGGTCGCGCTGAGCAGCAGCGCCTTGCGCGCCTCGTCAGATGCAGCAGCGTCCACAAGTGGAGCGACGCCCTCGGCACGCGAGCACACGGAGGACGCGTGGAACGGGTCCTCGCCAAATTCCTGCAGCAGCTGGTCATAGCGCGCAACGAGCGCCGCTCGCGCCTCCCCATTCGCTGCAGCAGCCATTCCTTATTGCCCAAATGCACTGGAAGCCCCGCGAGGTGCCTTATTTATGGCTATTGCGACCATAAATACCAGGCAACTGGCACTGACTGCAATTCATTTGGGAACCTTTTGAATTGGGAGTGAATTGAATTGCACGTGCTCTCCACGGTGCCGGTTGCTGCTGCTGCGTGTTGTTCTGCGTGAATTGCATCGGGACGGGGGACTCAAAGCCCGCCGCCGGTTGAGACAGAGGAGAGACCATGAGCGCGCCGATCGACGACCTGCTCTACGGAGGAGACGACTCGGGTGATGAGGACGATATGCCCGGTACGTACGCGTCACTGGCCTTCTGGTGGTGCGATTCAGCAGTCGCCAATGTCACGGGATCTCGCTTCCCGCACTTCCAGAAGACCACAGTTTTCTGGGCGCCATGAGCAATCACTAGCGTTGCTGACCATGTGCTGCGCTGTGTGGAATCGATAGATGTTCCCATGCGATCCTTTAGCACGCCTTTGATGGCAAATGCGGCGGCTGCGTTGCCGTTGCCGCCCGCTGGCATCGCTGCACCGTTGGGAGTGACCGCGTCAGTCACGAATGCAGCGCCAATTTTGCCGCCAGCGTCAGTCGTGGCGAGCAGCAGCACGCCTGCGATCGCTACAGCCCCATTAGCGTCGACACCGTTGCGTCCAGCGGCCCCATCGATCCTTCCAGGTAGAATTACAGCGATGCAAACCGCCAGCGTCTATACTGGGTGCAACCGAGCTGATTGATGCTGTGATGAGGAATTTCCAGCAGGTCAGCCTTTAAAGCCTGCGCCACCAGCGGTACCAGTGGCAGCTGCGCCGGCAAAGCAGGCAACCGGGTCTGGTCAGCAAATGTTCCAGCAAATGTTTGCGCTATTGAAGCAAATGCTGCCCGCTGAGCAGTACGCCACACTGCATTCCGAGATGCGGAACGGCAACGGGGTATGCTCCATATTGGCATACTGATGTACGGCGAGAGAAATTGCTCATTCGGTTGACTATTGTGTAGAATGATATCAAGTCTATTGTGGATATCATCAAGCGCATTGCCGGCGATGCGATATTCTCCAACGTGATTCAGAAGATGGATCTTACGAGAACGTTCCCGCCGAACTCGGTATGGTATTTCCTCAACTCTCGTCTTCTTCGAGGTAACGGAGATTTACAATGGGTTAAATTATCTATGTAGACGCCATTTGGAACCACAATGAAAACTGAACCATCAAGTGCCGCCGTACCAACACCAACCCAAACTCCAGCAACCTTGTCGCCAGGGTTATCGAGACCATTGGCAGCACGGACGGGTGTGACGCCTCCTGCTGCAACATCTGCAGCTCTGCCGATCCCGTCTACGATTGCTGCCGCACCTGTGACCGGCGTTTCGCCTTTGATATCTGGTACAAGCAATAGTGCCAATGCAGCTCAACGGCCAGCTCTTGCCCAAGCTATCAAACCACCACATGTCGATACGTCCGCGTCAATTGCGCCAGCTCCTGCGGTGATCAAGCCGGAACCGACTGAAAGTTCATCTGCATCGTCAACCCCTTCGACAAAGAACGAAGCCCTGGAAAAGATCCAATTCGCGAAGAAGCTGCTCTTTCATGCATCAACGTGTGTGCTATCTCCTGGTGTCTGCCAGGTAAAGAAGTGTGACGACGTTCGACGTGTATTTAAACACAGTGCTTCCTGTGGTGGTGCCCGTGGCTGCTCGCATTGTGAGCAACTGAAGGGGCTTGTGAAGTTCCACGCGAAAGAATGTGCAGTGTCTGTGACAGAACACTGTACAATTCCATTCTGTGATGGATTACGGCGCGCTTATGCTTCAGCTGCCAAGCCGAAGACCGAGATCTCTCCGTCATCCCTTGCGTCGAAATTTTCTACGAGCGTGACCAGTGATGATGACGACGATAATACCCCACTTTCATCGGCAGTGAACAAAGCCAAGAAAAATGCGACGAAGTCGAAGTCACCCAGAACATCTCCTGTCGTGCGACCCACCACAGCGTCACCATCTGCTGCGTCACTTGCAGCAGCAAAGAAAAAAGCAAGTCCTGTTTCTACCACTCCATCGAAGCCAACTTATATATCTTCCACGTCGTCGACAACAACTCCTGCAACAAGTGCTGCAGCTGCAGCAGCAGCTGCTGCTGCGAAGGCAGCTCCTTCCAAGACTGGTCCGACAGCAAACATGACTATCGAATACGGTAGATTGCTGCAGCTGATTTTGCACGTCCAGAAGTGCACAACGTCTGTTTGTCCTGTTGGCGAAGAATGCGCGGAATCAAAGGCACTGCTTCGTCAGATCAATTTGCCGAATGCACCAGTAAGTATGCGGATCTCGCTTCGTGCAAGCTTGATTTATCTCGCTGGAACAACGAGGGTGATCATGCTAACATGTTACTTTCCAAACATTAGGCCCGTGCAAAGACGTACAAGCAAGTGTACTCCCACTACAAGGTGTGCCTTGCCAAGAACAACACAGGCAATTGCCCCATGTGCAAAATCGGCTTGCGTCCCATCCTACCAGAAACGACGAGTTTGACTCCATTGGAGTCACCGGACAATTTACCAGTAGCGAACGCTTCAGGCTCGACATTGGTAACATCACCATCAGTGGCATCATTGAAGCGAACAAACAGCGCTGTCGCACCGTCCCCCCGCTCGCCTTCGAAAAAGCCACGCTCCAATAGTACAAGCCGCGTAAAGGCAGCAGCGCCGTTGCCAGATCCTTCTCAAAGCGGTGATTTCGATCAGGGCGCTGGATTTGAGCTGTCACAAGCAAGTGTGAATGACATTCGAAGAGAAGCCGATGTGCTGACCCATACAGGCATCGATTTAGGATCGGAGCGACGAGCTATGATGGAAGTTTCAAGTGGAAAACGACAACCAATCCGGGAACAACTGCCATGCAAGAAAGAAGAATGGGCAGAGAAGGATTTGTTCAACACAGAGATGCTGCAGCGCCAGATGCAGGAGTGCACTCGCCGAAATGGAGTCCACATGGGAGCACACACCAGCGAGGTCATGTCGTATGCTCTTCATGAGTACTTGAAGCAGGTCGTAGAAGAGATGGTTGAAATTTCGAAGCAGCGCGGTGATATGGCAGCTCAACTATTGGAGCAAGTTCAGAAGAAAGAACCTCGTCCTACTGGAGCTTCGGCTGTGGAACTTACAGCCACTGATATTTTGCGAGTGAGTTGCGAACACTCGTTCACTCGTCTACGCCAGGAAGATTTGTCGCTGCGAGCTCGTTTATTGGAAGATGCTAAGCGCGATGAAGTTGCTGAAAAGGAGCGCGCAAAGAAGCGTAAGAAAGTGGATCGCACCAAGTTGTTGCAGGATGAAAAGGATGAAGCTGAGATGGATATCGAGGAGCTGGCCATCAAGGATTTGAAAGAGCGACTGCTTCAGGATGACAAGGACGGTGTGGTCAAGGTCGACGGTCGTGTAAACGAAAGTATTTCGTCCAAGTTCGTGCGCCGCCTGGACAACCAAGTGACTATCGAAGACGCCAATTATTGGCTGCAGAGTCAGAAGCCATACCTGAACCCCAAGCTCTTTGTTCGTGCCGAGGCTGCGCGGATTGTGACCAATTCGCTTTTATAAGCAATTTCGCACAGACAGTGCCGGGCAATCAAAGAGAGAGAGAGGCAACAGAAGCGATGCTTCTCGTGTGGCACAGCAATTTGGGCCTCCGAACCTTACGCGACCGATTTTTTTTACTCCTCCTGCTTACGTTGCAATTACTACTTGGGACTATACAAGGACGCCTTGAACGCAGCGACGACGAAGCGGCTGAGCATGGTCATGTAACTTAAGAAAGGCAAATAAACAACACGTATTTCCTCTCTCTCATTGTATCACGCGTTGCCGTGACACACCAATGCGATCCGTTCTCGATGTGTGTTGGTACTTCTGACAGACACTTGTAGGCGTGTTACTCAAAACGGGAGTGCACGCGCACCTCTCCAGGCTTGGCCTTGCCTGGGATCTTGAACACCTTGAATGCGTATGTATCTGACTCGATCAAGACATTGCCTGGATCCATTCACAATGAGTTCAATGAGACTGACTGGTCATGCGTTGTCCCTCACTGGGTCCAAGAGCTCACCTGGGATCTTGGAGGAGTCGGCCACGAAGATCTCGTTGCCGTTGCGGATCTCCACAAAGTGCGTACGCTGCTTGACGCCCTTGGACTTGACTGCGCCCGGAACAGGCTCGAATTTGCCCGAGGGCCCCATGACCATCTCCATGCCCTTGTACAGACCTTCGCCTGTGGCGACTGCGATGTGGTACGCGTGCCACGGGCACTTGATCGTCACCTTGCCGCCCAGCTCCTCAATATCGCCGTTCACCAGCGGACCGCCGTGGTCTACGAGAAACAGCAAGAGCAGCAGCGTAGGTTGAGCTTATCCATTAGACCGAGACCAGTCACGGATCCTTACGGTAGCACGCCTGGTCCATGCAGTGGATCTCTCCGTCCACATTCAGCAGCAGCACACTGCGCTCGGAAGACGGCAGCAGCGTGCACTTGCGCGAGCCCTCGGGCACTTCCTCCAGCGTGCACACGAACTCGTACGTCAGCAGATCGTCCATGGCTCTAGCGTCTGAGCTTGGCGTTTGCTTGTCAATTGCCATACCGTGTTATTCTGTTTTCCGAGGGTACCTCCAAGTGGTACATTTGTGGTACAGTACCCATTTCCATGTTCTCGCCACGGCATTGGCTAAAAGTCCAAACGGCAACTTGGAAGAGCAACTCCGTTCACATTGCAGGGGACGGCTGGTCGCGCACCTCTTTACTATCGTCGTGCTGCGCGTCTCACTCTCGAGTGGTTCTGGCCGACTGGAAACCATGCGACTCCTTCACGCATTTAACCTGGAACGAATGTATACGATCGTACTCCACGGATTGGGTCGGCCTGGAGACCCCATGCTGATCGAGATCTTGCGCGTGTATGCGCATCATGGGATCCTCGTCGATTTACCGTTTGATTCGCTGTCACTCCCGGAGGACATGGTCATGCAACTTGAATCGTTGAGTGAATTGACGGATGACCCAGCGAATCCATTGGGTTCGATCATGGATACCACGCTGGCCATGTACGCTGAATTACCGGACGTCGTTGCATATCAGCAGGTTCTGGCGAACGTGGCGAGACTCATGTGCATGGGTGTGGGTGCCGCCTATGGTCCAGCCGTTCGAAGAGACTTATACTATCTGAGCCAAATCGGCGGCCCACCCAGCGTTGCATTGCTTGATCATTTAGGAACCCCACCGCATTCAAGTACATCGTCCAACATAATGATTGGGCGCTTGTTTTGGAGCTTTGGATCAACATGCAGTATGCTACCAAGTACATCCAGCCGATGCTTTTGTAGAAGACAGCTCTCGAAGCGGCTATCCTTTCTGTGCGAGCGAACGCGAGAGCGGATCAATATGAGGAAAGCACATTTCGCGTGGCGGATTTGGAATTCGTTGGAGCTGCATTGTGGAATGCTCGTCCGCCTGAAATGGATGCAAGGCTGGAACAGGCACTTGTTAACGTGGCTCGACATATGCCCGAGCCCGAGAGACGTACAGCTGCTCAAATACTGTTCAGCTTGGCTTCTGCCCACCCTGCGTTAGTGACATTTTGGTCTTACTTTCAAATAGCAGAGGCGAGTCACGTACCCAAACTGAAACCACAAGTGCTGGATGTGGTCAGTCGGCAGCTATGGTGAAAGAGACAGAAGTGTGGATCGACATTACGGAAGGTGAGAAGCCCGACCCACGAAACAGATCTAACAACGAATGGCTTATTACAACACCATTTGTGGATTACCATGGAGAACCTGGAGTATGCCACGAAATCGCGAGCACTTTTCTGCTGGTACTAGAGAAAACTGATTCCGAAAATGAATCTCTCATGTAAGCATTGAAAGAAATGGAAAGCTCGGGCGGATTCTTGTCCCACGAGAACCTAAGCGAATTGCTGGAAGAGGATCAACTCGACCAAATTTTGACCGTACTATCGACTGATCATATTACGCAATTACAAGGCTTGCTTTATTCCAACACGATCAGCTACCGACGTCTGAGGTATGAGACGACTCGATGGGTGTACAAAAATCGTGGCTTTTATCATGACCATTCGACTTAGACGGAACTGAACGCGAATGGGAATCTCTTATTTTGAATGGCTGCAAGGGCAAACTCAAAATTTACATTGAATTTCAGCATCCTAAATTTGCGAAAGCATACGAGTCTCAGCTCTTTTATGAAGTCGTTCAAACGATAATCAGAAATCTATTCAATGAAGGAGAACGATTGGATTTAAAATGGGCTGAGAACGGGAACGTTCGACATATGCGGAAGATTGGTACATTGCTCTGCACTTTTAAAGCAAACGTGGATCCACTTGAAAATCGCATCGAAATTGTAGCACAAATTACAATTGTGGTCGCCGCATTGAGTGGATTGATCCTATCGCTCACTGGTAATAATCAAGCAGCGCAATGGCTAGTCGGCATAATCCTCAACCTGATTTGTCTATTCAATATTCTTGTGATTAGCCTTGGCGTACTGCTTGAATACGAAACTTCTCGACTCTGGATGAAGAATGCGTTTAACGTCATCACTTTTAGCGATTCCGTGCGCGATATCGACGATGGCTTTTGGATGAGCATTCTTCCGAATTGGGACGTTCCTAAAGAGATTAAAAATTGTGTGTGGCATGCGCTCTGGAAAAACGTTTTGCTTCAGACTAAGGACAAAGAAGTATTGAACCGACTTACCGAATTGGAAATCATCGCTGTCGAATCAGGCATAGAGGAAATCAAGCGACATTGGGAAAACGAGCGGAACCAAATTGCCGTGATCATGCGACGAATTTTACGCGACCAGCTGGAAGGCGTAGACATATACTGGAAAACCGACAAACACGAATGCTTTGGTAAGATGCACACTCGCACATATCCATTTCGATGCACCATTGCGTTCGATAAGAGAAATATTGGGAAAGAAGTGGTACTTCAAGATCCGGAAGATATTGAAAGGCTGATCGAGCTCAATTTGTTTCCAGCCATTGCTGCTAAACGACAAATAAGGCTCCAGTCGAAAATGGGGATGGAAGGATCGAACTGTCCTTTGTGCAGGAGGAGACAGCAACAGTACGAGACGGTTATAATTAAGTGGAAAAACTGGACAAAAATGGAAAGTGGACCACTGTCGAAAAAGAAAACATGGTTAATGTGAAATTTCAATGTCACTAAAAGTGGTGGTATACAATAATGATGGTGTCATTGTATCGTCGGGATTCGATGTGATTATTAAGTACATAGGTACCACCATTGCTCCATCGACAAGAGAAGTACATGTACTCACGAGACGTAAGACAGCGAGACAAATGGGTCATCTTGGATTGGATGCAAACTTTAACCCAATCAATTCTGTGTGGGCGACACTCTGTGCACGTCATCGCGATGTTCTTGTCACGGAGGGCACGAAACTAAATAACTGGATGTGGAACTATCGCAACAATCTGGATCAGAAGGACCAAAAACGAAATAATCTGCTTGGTGATGCATTTTGGTATCAAGTATACAATAATCCCATGGTCTCACTCGACGACCTGAAAGAATATCTGATTACGTACGAAACCAATCCAGTTCTGCGCAAGCTGGTATCGAATGGGCACCATGAGCTGGATTTCATTTACGCTTGAATGAGTTTTATCCACGCACATCCATCGCGCCCTCTTTGGTTCATATTCTGGGAAGATATCTACACTCGCAATGCTAATATGAAGGCCGTTCAGGGACTTCAAAGCTTGATCAATCCCTCTAAAAGAACTTCACTATGATATCGGTTCATGCCAAAGGAAGAACTGGTCCAAGTACTTAAGGACAACAATCTGTGGGGACATCTATTCAATTGGAAAAGGTTTTGGAATCGCCGGATTTTATTTCATGATCAAATGTTGGATCAGCTTTATAGTCTGCTTCATGATCAAGAGCGAGTGTTTGCTCTCCTATATGATCCGATATCCATTCTTGACTCTCGTCCAAATCAAGAGCAAGCTCTTGGCTTTCTTCAGGGTTGGATGTAAGTGCCTGGTACCCATCCGAATCAAGATGGAGTTCTTGGTTGTCTTCTGAATCAAGAGTCGCTTTTACTTTACTTCCAAGAGAACCCGATTCAGACAATTCCATCTCGTTCGCATCAGAAGTATTTTCTTTTCCCTCGATTTGTTGTTTGGTGGTTTACAACAATTCTGGTGTTTTCTTTCACGTTGGAAGCAATCTCGTTGTTTCCTTTTGTATCCCCTGTGCATGCATTACCGTTTTTTTGGGGGAAATGCGATTTCTTTTTGCATCTTAAGTCCGTTGGATCCAACTGAAAAGTCACGGACCTGAATCCGAGTCTGAAGACAGCCAAGAAGGCTCTCTTGATCCAAATGAGAGCCACGGATTTGAATCCGATCTGAAGACAGTCAAAAGAGCTCTCATGATTCGGATGGTTAAATCAGAAGCGAGCCAAGGCATCGAACGAAGAGGCAGCATCAATTTTCAAAACGCACGATTCAAAAACAAGTTTTCTTACTGACGTTAGATCATGCTGCAAAATTGGGACATTCAAAGACCGAAAGACAGCAAAAGCCCGAGTTTGAAATGCTGAACGCCTGCATTCCTGCGGTCTCCTGGGCATGATTGGGTCCTTGCACTCGAACGATATATCTTATTGGTCAAAATAACCCATTTATTTTCACCAATCAAAGAGCGTGTTGTGGGACCCAGCGCATTTTGCTGGTGGGAAAAACCCATAACGGCTGAAACACCCAAACGCAAGCAGAATGACGCCACATGAGCATGGGGAAGTAGCTGCGGCCGGCGGTGCGGATTCCCGGGGCGACTCGGACCGCATCAAGGACGTGGGGCGCATGCGCCGTCTGTCCGCCATGCTGGATGAGGATCTGGAGGACGAGAACGAAGACGAGATCTTGTCCGAGAGCTCGAGCGCTCTCGCGTCGTCGCACGCACCGGAGCAACGCGGCGAGAAGGCGGCGGACGGCGACGACGACGAGGCGCAGCAGAGCGGCACTGACTTCAAGTGCATCGAGTGCAAGGCGCACGAGGCCGAGCTGTTTTGCGAGCAGTGCCTGGACTATTTCTGCGAGCTGTGCTACGGCGGCCAGCACCGCAAGGGGAACCGCAAGCAGCACACGTCCCAGCCCTGGCTGCGTCCTGGCGCTGCTGCTGCCGATGACGTGGACGTGGAGATGTCGACATCGCAGAAGCTGCAAGAGGTAAGAGCTCGGGCATGAGAGCGAGAGAGCGGTCCATTGCCCATGGAGCACTGACGCCATGCGCTTGGATGGCCGTAGGACGACGAAGACGATCTTGAAGGTGATACCAGTAGTGATGACAGTGACGCTCCGCCGTCTGCCTCCTCTGCTCGCCGGCCGAACGCGCGTAACATTTGTAACTTGATGGGCCATTTCTTCTTAGGTGGGGCGTATCCGTACACGAATGTGACCGCGCGGCTGAAGAACGGGTCGGACTCATCGGCGCAGCTCACGGACGCAGCCGCGGCCGCCAAGATGGTCGACCGGGCCAAGTACATCCCCGTGCGGCTCACGTACGAGGAGCGCAAGCTGCTGCGCATCGTGGAGGCCGCGCTCTGTGTGAGCAACTACACGGACAAGCTTGACACGGCGGCGTATCTGGCGCCGGCCAAGCGCATCCGCGCGCAGCTGCAGGACATTTGCGGCTTCCTCACGGGGCTCGTGGTCGGCTACGACTACAAGACCGGCCAGGCCGTGCTGGACGAGAAGAACTTCAGCGACCACGCCGGGTTCTTCCAGGAGATCTTTGAGCTCGGCCGGCGGTACAAGATCATGAACCCCGAGAAGATGCGCGGCGAGTACGGCAAACTCATGTACTTCCTGCAGGACGCCGTGAGTCCGGAGATCCAGGAGCTGCTGGGCTTTTCCTGTGTGCAGAAGATCCGCACAGTGTACGACGTGCTGGAAGAAGCCCAGGCGACCGACGTGCTGCGTCACCCGAAGATCGAGATCGCGACCATGGTAGTCGCTCCGGAGGGCAAGACGCGCGCGCAGATCCAGCGCCAGATCAAGCAGAAGGAATTGGCCATCCGCGAGATCAGCGAGAAGTACATGAGCCACCAGATCAACCGCGACACGATCCAGCAGTGTCTGTACTCGATCGCGGACAACAACTACCATCTGTACTTTGAGCGGGACCCGATCGACCGGATGATCCAGCAGCTGACCGAGTCGTTCCACCCGCAATTGGAGGAGGAAGGCTACTCGCTTGCGATCGTCAGTGGCAACGATGGATCTCGGCTATCGCACTCACACAACCGGCAGTACAACTACGTGTTGCAGTCGCTCACGCTCTGGCGAGAGATCGCGCACGATATGTTCCGCCTCTGGTGTCTCACGGATGAAGACTTGCTGGCAGAGGACAGTAAGTACACGCTGGCAGAGACCGGGCAAGGCCTGCATCGCATCCAGCCTGCGCCCCGCGTCTCGCGAGCTATGCATGTGCTGCTTCACACAACGCAACGCAACCTGGAGTCGTGGGTCGGGTCTAGCGTGATCCATCTAGGCGACAAGAACGTGCCCAATGCGCTCATGTTCATCGACAAGTACACGCAAGTGGGCCACATCCTGCGCCCGATCGTGAAGACAGTGGACTCAATTGAAAAGCTGTGTGCGGATTCACCGGAACTCAAGAAGTACATTGACCAGACGTTCGGCGGCGCCAAGAAGCTCAAGAGAGACATCCTCTCGGACTTTTTCCGCGAGGCGTTTGACGGTAGTGGCGCTGACAACTTCTTCGAGGCCGGCTCCTGCATCGATGGCCGTCTCACGAGCGCCTGGAACTGGTGTTCGAACCTGGACAAAAAGGAGTTCTTCCCGGTGTTCAAGCTCGCTGGCTTCGTGGGCTTTGATGGCAAGTTCGGCTAGACTGCGGAGCCTCAATAGAAGAAGAGAGTGCTTCAAGTCTGAATGAGAGGAAGGCCTAAGACGCTAAAATGCTACGGACTTTCTTGTCAACTCGTACGGATCTCTATGTGTCTGGATGTGCCTCCTTATGCCTTGAGATTCGCTCGCTGCAGGTAACCTTCCAGCGCGTCGATGTGCGTGCACAAGTCATCGATATGGGACAATGGTGGATGCACTCGGCGTTTCCAGATCTGCAGCTCGTAGCGCTTAAGCGTTGCCATATCGAGTGCGTCACCGCTGGTCGCAGCTTTGTGTGGATCGCCGGTTTGTGGCCTCTGGGCTTCGTGATGCAGGTGCATGTCGTCTACAATCTGCAGCCATGCGTCCATGGCCGAATCAAAGAACTCCACATATGCCTGGTCGCGCTCATCATGGCGCTTCCATTGCCAGGCTCCGAACCAGCGGTGGAAGATCTCGAACAGCAGCTTGCGCTTCTGATCCGGAGTCCACTCCTTGGCCACCGCTTGTCGAGCTGCGTGGATATCGCCATTGTGCTGCTGCATCAATCGTCGCGCCATGAGCAGTCCGTCTTTCGAGACCGCGGTACGGAAGCGGTCACTGATGGAGACAGTGACTTTGACCAGCTTGCCGAAGGCTGCATCGGACGAGCGAGCATCGTACACCACGCGGACAAGGCTGGCCGTCTCCTGCTGGCCGTCAAACATCCACAGCGGCCAGATCGTGCGCAGACAGCGCACCATACGATGCACCTTGGGCTCCTCCTTATAGGCAAAACCAAAGGCCTCGTGCACATCGGCGACATTCTCCAGCAACAGCTGCAGCACGCGATGCGAGCCCACGACGTCCTTGGGCAGCTCGCCCTTGAAATTCGGCGTCTGGGTCGTGTTGGCGCATGCCGGAGCTGGAGCAGTGGCGCTAGTATTGCCGATAGTACTCCGCTTCGCTGGATCTAGAGCCGGATGGTCTGTGAGCAACAGGAAGTCCACAACCGGTTCGTGCGCCAGACGCACGGCCACATGCAGCAATGTGTCGCCGAGCACGATCGCGCCTCTCTCCACGGCGGAAAAGAAGTCCATCTTCTCGTCCATGAGTCTGTTCATCGCGCTCTCCTTCTCCAGCGAGTCGGTCATGGTCTCGATCTGGGACTCCTCCAGCATGCAAATGTCCAGGTACGTCGCTCTCGAGATCTGATCAGCAGCAAAGATAGAGTTGAGTTCCATGCAAACGGACAGGACTCGCGCAGACGAGAGACACTGTACCTGCAGCGCGCTGAGTGAGGGATGGAACTGACGCCGCAGCGCTTCAAGATCGCCTCGAAAGACCGCGACCGCCTATAGTAAGCCCAAGATGTGACGTATGTGTGTGTATGCCATTGGGACCTTTGTAGCCATCCATCCACGCGTGAACGTGACACCATACCATTTGGCGGAAGCGGAGAGCGTCCGCCATGGGCGCGCTGTGGGTCTGCCCCATGCCTTTGTGCTCGCGTCGTCTCCACGCGACTCTTCCTGGTGGATTTGGTTCAACGTGGCGCGCCATAGAAACGGACTCTGTTCCTGCTGATTTCTTCAGAAACTCAACCACAACATGGGTGCACAGACAAGAGTTCAAGGTGGCCAGTCCTGGATTTGTGTGGAGAACCAAGGCAAACCAGCAAGAAACCAGATGAGAGAGCCTCCTTCTTCCTTGCTTCTTCCTGAGTAGGATGCTGCTGGATTTGCCACTCGGCGTGTCTTTTTGCACGGCAACCCACGGGGAAGGCCAATCGCTTGCGCTCGTCCAGCATCGCACGCACCAATGGGTTGAGATTCCTGCATGTGCCTCAGTGGCGATGCCCATGCTGCAGCGTCACGCCTGGACTTGGCGAACGAACCGACACAGATCCTCTGATCCCAAGCAGAGAGAGGAGGATCGCTTCTGAACTTTGCCGACATGTCTCCGAGCATTCATTCATCGACAGTGTAATGGGTGACTGACTGTAGCCAGCCATCGCGCAATGAGCCATGTCTTTGCGCTGTCCAAGTGAGCCCGTGACCTGGAGGTGTCACGGTTGCAAGTCAAACAGTCCCTTTGTCCTACACTATGGGGCGGCAGAGATTACCACGACCGCAGTACAGTGTACACACAGTGAATTCCAGCTCATGACATAAGAGTGGCACGCTGCGACCTGGTTCGTTCGTTGACGGCAAGACTGTTGCAAGTGGATGGGTGACATCATGCAGGATGGATGAGAAATGTCGAAGCTTGAGGCCGGGCGGCTGGGCTTCTGCTTCGGGCCTGCCAGAGAGAGAGAGAGAGTCTGCCCCTATTCAAGGCACACAGCAAGAGTCAGAGGGCAGCTCTTAAATTGAGACCAATCAGCCCCCACCATTCCTCCAGAGTATTGCGACCAGCCCATCTGGTCCGTAATCTTTTGGCAGTAAACAGTTAAAATGGGCAAACATTTTACTGTATGCTCCCACTAAAGTTTATTTTTCCAGACTAAGAACTGCACTCTCCCATACAATCACTGTTTCAGAAACGATCCATGGTTGACTTACACGAGAAACTACAGTATTTTCCAGCTAGTGTTTCGATGACGATTTGTAGTCGCGCGCGTCATCCGCCTGCACTCGCTCGTGAGCTCGTCTCTTCATTTGCTGCTTTGCGGCTGAGCGGACGACATCAACGGCATAGACAAGCGGCTGAGCGAGCTTGATCTCTCACCTACAGCAACCGACTCACTGCCCCATGGCCATGTCCCACAGCGGCCCCAGTAACCAAATGGACGTGACCAAGACAACACAAACAGACAACCGCAGCTGCGGCTTCCTGGGCCACCACAGCTTCTCCTCGTCCACCAGCAGCAGCGGCGCTAGCATGACGGCCGCGCCGGCCAAGGGCAAGCAGGGCAGTCTCCGCTCGCAGTCCATGGCGCTGCCGCACACCATCACAGAACGCCACGGCGGGCTCGAGCTCTGGGTCAAGGCGCCCGTGCTCTCGGGCGAGATGGACAAGCAGGGCTTCCGCTGGCGCAAGAAGTGGAAGCGGCGCTTCGTGGAGCTCAACGGCCGCGCACTGACCTACTTCCCCGTGGCTTCGTCCAAGGGCGACCACCAGACCACGACCCACATGAAGCCGCGACTCAAGGTCCAGCTCACGGCCGACGGGTTCGTAGAGGACATGGACGAGCGCACGTTCGCCGTCACGCCGTGCGTGGGCGAGAAGCCGTGGGTGCTGCGCACGCCGGACGAGCGCAGCAAGCGCCGGTGGTGCAAGGCGCTCATGGACGAGATCGACATCCTCAAGTGGCTGCAGCACTATTCTATGGGCCGCGTGTTGGGCGTAGGCGGCAACGGCGTGGTGCAAGAGCTCGTGGACAAGCGCAGCGGCAACAAGTTCGCGTGCAAGATGATCGACGTGTCCAAGTTCAAGAACCGCGAGGCCGTGGTGGCCGAGGTCGAGATCATGCGCGACATCACCAACAACATCAAGCACCCGAACCTCGTGACCATCTACAAGGTCTATGAGGAGCAGGAGAAGATCTTCATGACCATGGACCTGTGCTCCGGCGGCGAGCTTTACGATTCGATCGTGCAGCGCGGCAGCTTCAGCGAGGGCGACGCCGCGCACATCATGCGCCAGCTGCTGTCTGCGCTGCAGGCGTTGCACGACCACAACATCCTGCATCTGGACATCAAACCGGAGAACATTTTGCTGTCTTCCAAGGACGCGGACGCCAAGATCATGCTCACGGACTTTGGCTTGGCGCGCATGATCAACGGCCGGAAGAACCCGCTGTTCGAGGGCAAGAGCATGGCCGGCACGGTCGGCTACATCGCGCCCGAGGTCATCACGGCCCACTCGTACACGACCGCAGCCGACGTGTTCAGCGCCGGCGTGATCCTGTACATTTTGCTGGTCGGCTACCCGCCGTTCTTCGGCGACAGCGAGATCGAGATCCTGCTCAAGATCGCGCGCGGCGACTTCCAGTTCAAGGACGAGCACTGGGGCCACATCTCGACTTCGGCAAAGGAGCTCGTGGCGCGCATGCTGGCCGTGCGCGTGCAGGACCGCATCACGATCGATGAGATCATGAACCACCCGTGGATCCGCAGCAACGACGACCACCGCGAGCTGCCCAAGACCATGGCCCGGCTCAAGAGCTTCAACTTTGACCGCAAGTCCGAGAACATGGGCTCGCTCATGGCCAACATGCTGCGCGACGACAACGAGCAGGACTTCTTAACGCTCATGGATGAGAAGACCATCGACATGATGATCCGCCAGGTCCTGCCCGAGGGCCACGGCCGCATCGTGGCCGACAAGATCTACATCCTGTCGCGCGGGCTGTGCCTCTCGCCCTACGTGGACGAGAAGGCGTTCACGCAGTTCCTGGACCGGGACCAGGACGGCTACATCGACGCGCAGGACTTCTGCGAGTCCGTCAAGGCCATCCGCGCCAACCACGAGTCCTTCGTGCGCATCGTGTTCAACGCGCTGCTCAAGATCGACGGCAGCAGCAGCAGCTCGCGCGTGCTCACCAAGGCCAACTTCCAGGACGCCTTCGAGAAGCTCGAGTGCCCCATGCCGCTGCGCGACGTGTTCTTCAAGTACTGGCACGCGCAGGCTGAAGAGGCTGTGGCTGCCGGCCACGAGAAGCGCGTGTGGTGCATGGACGAGAGCCACTTCGTGGCGGCCTACGACCACTTCTCCTTCGTGGGCTTTCTGCTCATGCGCTCGGCCAAAGACCGTATGGTCACGCTGGCCAAGAACGGTAGCGTGGACGACCTGCCACGGATCAGCGAGGATTCGTGGGGCCTCAGCGAAGACTCGCCGGGCGGCTCGCTGTCCTGATAGCTTCCACCGGAAGAAGCCCAAGCCCATGCCATCATGCATATACCAGAGGCTCAAAGTAAAGCGTAATTTATTCCTCATAGTGTAGTTTATTTCTGTCTGTTTCGCGTAAACTTCCAGATTCAGGCGTAATCACGCGACTTGCGAGAATGTTTCGCCTTTTTTTAGCCTAACACCTAACCATCGAGCTCCGTACTGTACCACATCGTAAAAAAGGAACTCGTAAAAAGGACTCGTAAAAACACCTGTCGCTCTGTGCCAACAGCTGCCGCCAGTTTTGGTTGGCCGGTCCGTTTCACGAGTCGTTTCCCACACCCACAGGTGTAACCGGTTCGACTGCCCCGATCCGGACCGTGGAACCGTCGAGTGGAAGCGAGTTCTCTCGCTCTCTCCCCCTCTGGACATTCTCTTCAAGCCCAGCAGAGCAGCCAGTCCCCTCCCCCGCCCTGCCTCCATCTTCCGCTCTCTCTCTGTCCGGAGAGAACGAGCGAGCCCACCCACTCGACAGTCCTTCCGGCCGTCCTCCTCCTCTGTTAGTAGAGCCAAGAGAGATCTCCATTTGTTGCGTTGGTCCCATCTGAGAAAGAGAGAGAAGCCGCACAAAGAGCCATCTCAATCTCTCCATTCTGTCGTCGTCCTCTGTGTGAATCCTCCACTGAGAGAGAACGATTGATTGCGGTGCCGATCTGGTAGCCTAGCAACCCAAAAGGTGACGAGCTCTTCCTCTTTATATGCATGGGGCAAGTCCAAAGACCGCCTGTCCACTGTACACGTCACGATGGCACACATACTATCTATCGCTTTGGGGGTCGCCGGCCCGAAGGTCCTGTGATGGACCTGAAGGCGTCGGAACGACGGCTGGCTCCACGAGGCAAGTGCAGCGCAGCTGTCCCCCGTTGTGGGCGCGAGCTGATGCATGCAGGCGCCGCGTGAGGCTCGCCAGAGCAGCGAGAAGCCCCCCGATGCGAGCGATATGTGTGTGGAGTGACGCGTTGTGCACTTGCGAATGGACGAGTCCGAAGGCCGCAAGTAGCTGGACAGTGTTGGCTCACTGTGTGTTGTGTGTTTGCAGCAGAGATGATGAACCTGAACATGGACATGGCCGCCACGGACTCGTTCACGAGTCTGCTGGGCCAGCCCATGGGCCTGCGCGAGTTCACGCCCCAAGCCTCCATGATGACCACACGAAGCAGCAGCTACGCCCAGCAACAGCAGCAGCAACAGCAACAGCAGCCCCAGCTCATGGAGCTCATCGCCACGGACGATCACCAAGACTTCAAGCCGCGAGCGCCCATCAAGGTGAGCCCATTGCAGCCCCAATGCTGTTGTCCGCCTCTGGACCATCATGCTGATCTCTCTCTCTCTGTCTAATGCAGCTGCCCAACGTCGTCACGCACTGGAAGTGGGCCAATGAGCTGGACGAGACCAAGCCAGCCAACGACACCGAGGCCAGCGTGCTGCCTCTCATCGACGCCAAGCTCCAGCTCGTGTCGGCCGCCGCCATCGACCAGTTCCTGCAGATCCTGCGTGCTGCCAAGACCGAGCCGGCCCAGGCGCTGCTGCTCGTGGTGCTGCGGGCCACAGCCACGTCCAGCAACGCCAAGCTGGCCAAGGCCTGCGCGGCCGGCTTTGAGAAGTACGAAGGGCTCAAGATCGCCAAGCAGTGGCTGGAAGACGCCGTGGAGTGGAACTACAGCGACCTGCTGATTCTGCTGCTGGACGTGCTCAAGCACATCCCGCTGCAGCTCACGAGTATCACGGAGGCCCGCATCAACGAGCCGATCGTCAAGCTGCGCAAGACCGCGCGCGCCGAGAAAGTGAAGAAGGCAGCGCAGGACCTGCTTAAATACTGGAGAAGTACGTTTACAGAGAAGGAAAAGCCCAAGCTCAGTCCTGCGGCCGCCGCCCCAACAGCAGCAGCAGCAGCAGTACCGGCAGTGTCGTCATCCACCACCGAGCAATCGGAGAAGAAGCCGGTCACCGCCTCGTCAGCCACCACCGCCACTGCGTCCAAACCGGCTGATGCCGCTGCGGCCAAGAGCTTGAAACCGGCCCCACGACGAGGCATTAAGCGGCTGGAGCGCCTGCCTTACGGCGGTGGCAGCGCGGTCTCGCGTTCGAGCGATCTCATTGGTAACTTAATGCAGCGCAAATCAGCCAAGGAGGCTGCTGCTAGTTCCACTTCCGGTGTTGCCAAATCCAAGCAGGACGACTCGTCGTCTGACTCTCGTAGTAGTAGTTCGGAGGCTGCTGCTGCCAGTGGCTCGGCCTCTTCCTCGCCGACGCTGAAATCGGCCGCTGACGAGCCCATGCTGATGCAGCTGCCCACGATCCAGAGCTTCAACGCCGCCACCAGCACGGCGTCCAAAAAGATCCGCTGGGCGGACGAGGACGGCAAGGGCGAGCTGGTGAAGATCAAATGGATCGAGTCGTGGCGCGACCAGATCCAGCACAACCACCAGGAGGAGTCCTTCCGTGACGCCAAGCTGCGCGAGCACGCCAGCGAGCGCAGCATGATGAAGACTCACAAGGACTCGGAGAGCTTCACTGTAACCATCGCGCACGAGTGGTCCACGCCGCCACTGGTGCAGCTCCCGGAGCCGCTGGCCGCGCGGCGTAATGCACCGGCCACAGATGAGATCGTGGTGCAGGCCAGTCGCACGCGCCGCGAGATGGAGTACCTGGTGCTGGATGGCGAAGTGCCCGCACCGTCCCCCAAGGAGTGGGAACGCACCAACGAGCCGAACCGGGTCCAGCCCTTTGAAGTGCCTCTGACTGATGTAAGTCTACTTTCACTGCTGGTGCACTCTCTGTTGAACTCCTGTTCTAATCAAATCCTGCTACAACGCTTCGTCGCTCTCTGCCCTTGTTGTGTGTCTCTGTAGTTGCAAGACACTGCACCGGAAGTGCCTCCAGTCGCGCCCCAGAACATGTACCACGCACCAGTCGAGACGGAAGAAGAAGCCGCGCTGCGAGATGCGCTCGGGCCGTTGGCCAAGAGCACCATCGCGCTCTTGCTGGCGAACGAGGACGTGCTGCCGCAGGTATACGACGAAGCCCAGCGCAATGGCAACCGCATCTCAGATGCTCGCGTGATGGAGATTGTGGGTCAGCGTATGCGCATGGCTCCCCAGCAGCAGCGCTTTGGCGGTGCGCCTAGCTACAGCAAGTATGGAGGCGGAGGTGGTGCTGACTATGGCGCTCCTGGTGCCCCGTTCGATAACCATTATGGGCAGCAGCCTCCTCCTTTCGAGTACAACCGAGGTCCGTCGGGCGGCATGGCACCGCATTACCAGCAGCAGCAGGCCATGGGCCGCAACATGCCCATGAAGCGCAAGGCGCCTGGCGGTGGCATTCTCTCAGATGCACCGCCGCCGTCCAAGCGACTGAACAAGAAGGGCCCAGCCACGCAGCCGTGCATGTACTTCCACACGGCCGCGGGCTGCAAGCACGGCACCAGCTGCCTCTTCTCGCACGACATGGCCCCGCTCGGTAATAATGAATATAACTATGCCCCCATGGTCAACGGCGGAGCTGGACGACGATTTGGCGCCGGCGGCGGAGGCCCGGGCCGTGGCGGCAACGGCATGCGCCAGATCCGAGGCGGAAGGTGAACAAGCGATACACAAGTATTTACGATACAGCCACCGCAAGCAGCAACAAGCTTCCCCGGCCAAAGACGAGATGCGGCATTTGGCCATTCGGAGTAAGAAGCACGAGCTTCCTTCCCCGGCACCACTGCCGGAGCAGACCCAGTGAATGGCTCGGCATCTCAACCACAAGGAGGCGTCCCAACACACGAGTGATGCGCTCTCGGCCTTGGGTTATTATTAATACTACGATTGAGGGCGAAGGCCAGCAGGCCGCGGTCCCTTGTCATTCATAGTCTAACGTAATTGCATTTTTGAACCTATGTTGGTCTTTCGTTATTGGCTCTGGTGGTCTTGAAGCAGCCGCAGGACCTCGTGGTGCTCTGTCTGCATGGCCAGGTCCATGGCTGTGGCGTGAGGGATGGTCAGGAGACCGAGACTGGCGTCCGCTTGACCCAAGACTAGCAGCGCCTCGCAGCAGTCGCACAAGCCCTGCTCTGCTGCCAGATGCAGTGCAGTGTAGCCATCTCGATCGCGTCGGTTCACAATCTGATAACGCTGTGTGGATGGCACCGCTTCAAGCAACACGCGCAGAGTCGCGCCTGCGTTGGCGGCGGCGGCCAGATGCAGCGGCGTGTGGCCGTCCGGGTCCGTGATCGCGATCTGAGCGCCATGACCGAGCAGTACTCGAGCCGCGTGGCGAGCGTTCCAAGCTGCTGCCATGTGTAGTGCCGTGCGCTCGGTCTCTGGATGCAGTCGATCAACAACAACAGCCACGCCTACGGATTCAAGGAGCACGGCCTTCAGGCGCACCACGTCGTCGTCCATGGCAGCCTCGAGCAGCTTGTCCAGCAGCATCGCTTTGATTGAACGTTACTGACTCTAGTTTATCTTTAGTCTGAAAGTCGCGCGCATCAAACAGTGGCCTGGGCTCATCGGTAGTTCGCCCTCACGCCCTTGGCATTCTGCGCTTGCCGGCACTCGGTCGTCTGCGGGTTGAAGTAGTACATCTTGGACGTGGCCGGGTCCACAAATGACTGGCATTGCAGCGCGGCAGCGGCTTCGACAGTTATGCGCGGGGTTACGAATGATCCGCTCGGCCGTGTCACTGAGCTTTCCATCGTGCGTGAGTTGTAGTAGTAGTACGTGCCCTGGGCTTGGTCATAGTACCTGGCCCATTCCGATTGGACGCTACTGGCGGAAGCCTCGATTCTTGCGGTCTCGAACCCCATTGGTCTAGTGTACGTGCTCTCCATAGTGGCCTCGTTGTAGTAGTACGGATACCCGCTTTGCGCGTCCAGGAACTTCTTCCATCCATCTCGCGCGCTTGGAATCGACTGGTCTTTTGATGCCATTGCGATATTGCGGTCCATCCGAGGCGTGATGTACCCGGCAGGCCTCGTGTACGTGCTCTCTTGCGTGGCCGCATTGAAATAGTATTCCACCATCTGCGTATCGTCGTAGTATTTTGTCCAGGCGTCATTGCCTTCCCCATTATCCTTGTTGCTTGAAAGGAACGCATGCGGTCGAATGTACGTGTCTTCGCCTGTTTCCTTGTTGTAAAACCACTCTTGCCCGGTCTGCGGATCCTGGTACTGTTCCCAAAAGCCTTGCACATCCACGGGCTTGCGTCGCGGGAACATGCGCAGCGCCCAGCCGTCTTTCTCGTCCTGCTCGATCTCGGACGGCCACTTGGACGGGAACTCGCCGTCTCCGTAGTCCACTCGCCGGTCGTAGAAATCGTACAACGCACGGAACTCGTGCTGCTTGCGCTTCCCGCCTGCGTGAATATGCTGCCAGCACTAGACAGAGACAAGTAGCAATCCCATCAACAGGGTGAGTCGTAAAGGAAGAATGAACAAGATGAATGGAGCAACTCACGGTCTTGCAGTACATCTCGCCGCAGTCTTGGCACTCCACATGCGCCACAGTGGCAGGCGAATCCGCTACAACAAGCAATTCAGACCACAGCAGCAACAAGCAGTTGGCTGGTTTCTACGTACGGCAGTTGTCGCAGGCTGGCTTGGGCAGCAGATCTAGCACGTCTTGAGGCCGTCGAAAGCGGACTTCGCCCGTGACTTTGTTCTAGCGTAGCAGAATGGTGAGACGTAGATACGGCCCGCACAAATAGCAGAAGGAGTACGTACATAGTAGAATCGCTTCTGGACGCCATCTTCCACGTGGCAAATCTCTTTCCACCGCTGCTTCTTCAGCAGAATCATTTTGCGGTATTGGGCGCGACCGCGTCGGCCACGGAAATGCGCCTGCACCAGCGTGGCCGCATGATTGTGCATTCTGAGTTCTTGCACAATCTTCTCCATGATTGCCTGCTTCTCTCGGGCAGCCTGCTGGCGGCCACGCTTGCCTCTCCAATTGGTCTGGACCTTCAGTGCAGCCTCAAGCATCTGCTGCTTGGCCTGGTCTCGAATCAGTCGCAGCAACTTGGCCGCTAGCTTTCCCTGTCTTCGCTTCCAAGCGGCTTGCAGCTTCACGGCTGCATCGTACTGCTGCTTCCTCTCACGAGCGAACAGCACCAACTGATTGACACGCCAGCGCTTTTTATCGCGCCAGTGGCGTTGAATGCGCCTGGCAGCATCGTTCCGCTTCTGATCGTTCTGCTTGCGTCGTTGGATTTCTTTGTAGGCATGCCGCCGTCGAATGTGAGCCTGCAGGGTGAGTGCAGCTCGTTCTTGTTGAGCCTGTAAAGCGCGCAGGGCATCGTGTTTCTCGTTGGCTTCGCGTCTTGCTGCGCGAACTCGAAACAGATTCTGCATCTTGTTGGCCGCCTCGGCTTCTTCTCGATCTCGCGCGCGTTTCACAGCAAACAGCACGGACGTCTGGTTGCGCGATCTCTTGCCTCGCCAGTGTCGTTGAATCACTAATGCTGCCTGCCGCCGTCGCTCAAACAGCGCTCGTTGGCGTTTAGCTCTGATACCCAGACGTTCCCATAGCCGCTTCCTTCTGTACGCTGCCTGGATACGTCGAGCCGCGCTCTGGCGTGTTTGTTCCAAGTTCATCCGGCGCTGTAGCTCAAGGAGCTGCTTGGCTTTTCGTTGTCGGAATATCGACTGGATGCGAGTAGCTGCCTGAGTCTCTTTCTGGAACTGCATGCGCTTGATGATGAATAGCTTGCGCGCCTGGCGACCGCGACAAATGCTTTGCAGTCGCCGAGCGACCCACATAATGAGCTGCTGCTCTCGTTTGGCTCGAGCGATTCGTCTGGCCACTCGTGCGCGATACAAGCACTGGATACGGATAGCAGCCTGCCAGCAAGCACCATATTCGTCGATGAACAACAAATGTTCCGCGCGGTGCCGTGGCACCATGCCCTTGAACTGGTCATTGTGCTGAAAGACTGCGAATTTCCAGCACGAGGCCAGCGATTTGATCGAGAACGAGCGGATCTTGCTGCAGCCAGTGAGATCCAGGAGAAGCAGCTTCGAGCACGCCTCGGACAGCCAGGAGAGTCCCGTTTGGGTCAACTCCGACAGATCGCGCAGCCAGAGGTACCTCAAGCTTGAGGCTGTGGCTGAATCCATGAGACTCAGAATGCCCATGTCCGTGATCTTGACGCACCCGGAGACATCTAATTCCTGAAGCGCGAGTCCAGCGTGGCACACTCTCTTCAGGAACTCGTTCGTGAGCAATGCGCAATGACGAACGCGCAGAATCGTGAGGTGAACGTACATCACTGAGGTCGGTAAGGCGCTCACTGCGTGGGCTGGAGCTGCAGGAAGTGCATTGCTTGAATGCACTCCCGAGTGCGTGGCAGCGTGAGAGAAGAACGCTTGGTCCGTGACCGTGACGCAGTCGTTCAGATGAATCGCTGAGAGCGCACGGCAATGCGAGAACACGGCCTGTACTCCTGCCGTAGTAACGCGAGGACAGCCATTGACGATTAACACGGATAAAGCGGAGTCCTTGTGTGCCAGTGATCGAAGAGTTGCATCGCCAATTGATGTGCAACCAGAGATATCAAGGTGGCGAAGGCGAGTACACAGCACAGCGAGCGCCGGGATGCCCTGGAGTATCGCTCCAGGCTCCTGCGCATGAGCGTTCGACAGCAACACGAGTCCCGTGGCGACGAAATGCGCGAGATCTGGGCAGCCTTGAGCTAGATAGCGAACGCCCTGATCCGAGATGCGAGCGCAGTGGGCCACATTCAAATGCTGCAGCTGGAGCAGATGTTCGCCCATTGCTCGCAACGAGATGTCCGTGATCTTGGTGCAATCCGAGACGTCTAGATGCGTGATCGCTGGGCACCCGGAAGTCAGCCAACTGATGCCAACGTCCGTGAGCATATCGCATCCGGACAGGATCACAGTCTGCAGCACGTGGCACTTTTCGCCCAGAGCCAACAGCGCGACGTCGTTGAGCTTGTACTGCAAATCAAAGCGAGCGAGGTCCAAGACTGTGAGATCGCCAGCACAGGCATTGGCCACAGCGACCACTCCGCTATCGGAGATCTGCCGGCAGCCTCGCAACTTGAGCTGCGTGAGCTTGGGGCAGGATTTGCCCAGCGCCAGCAGCAATTGGTCGGTGACTGTGCCGCAGAAGGACAAATCGAGCCGCTCTAGTGCCGGACAGCACTGGAACACGCGCTGCAACGCGAAGTCAGGCACTTTGGTGCAGCCCGCAACAGACAAAGCTACGCAAAGACAGAGATCATTCTAGTACAGCCGTTCTGCGAAGCACTAAAGATCGCGGCCACGCACCACGCAAAGGCAATTGGCAGTCGCCGATGGAGCTGACGCCGGGTCCACGAAGCCCCGTGACGAAATTCAAATGCAGAGACTGCAGCTTGCGGCAGCTGGACACGAGATGCCGCACACCAACGTCTGTGAGCTGTCATCATAGCCATCACCATATTGAGCATGGAGCAGTTACGAGAGACTTGGCATTATAGTAACGTACGTTCACGGCTCGTTCCAGGTTCAGCTCTGTGAGCTCTGGACACGCTCGTCCGAGCCAGACGGCGCCCTGGTCCGTCACCTGCGAGTGCATTACCGCCATCAAACATCATGCCAAAGCTCCCGCGAGAGCGCCATGGCTTACGTGCTCTGCGCCTGCGAGATTCAGCGAATGCAGTGGCGTTCGTCTGGCTGCCAACAGGTCACTGAGCTGGTTGGAAGCCGCGTCGGCTGGCTCGTACAGCGCGCTGAGCTTCTGGAGACAGCCATCACGCGCTACGATCGACCATCGCTGCACAAGATCCGTCAGTCTACCGCTCGACCTCCCTACTCAAGCAGTCAGCATGCATGCATACCGAGAGATCGAGTGTATGGCTCTTGGCCGTGAGCACTTCAATTGGGATGCCAGTGTACGCCATGGGTGTCTCCAGCTCCGCCACGACATGCCGCGGAGGCGCGCTGGAGGACGTCTCTGCGCCAGTCGGGAGCTTGTGCAGCCGGACGCCGCCATGGGCCTTGCGCGCACTCGGCTTCTTCAAGCCCATATATATCCAGCCATATGTGCGCTGTTGTAAGTGAAACCAAACCGAATAAGTATAAATGGGTGGGGCTCGCCTTTAGGTGAACACATACACACAAAGACTCATTTTTTCGTTAAGTGAAATGTGGTGTTCTACTTTAAAATCCCTTGAGCAACTACATAATCTCGGTTCTGCCAGGTGCCACATAATTAGGAAAAGGAATGAAATGGCGGCAGAAGCTTCTTCATGCATGTAGGCAGGTCGTCGCTCTGCCTTGTGATCAGCCTCGTGATAATGAAATGCTCTCGAAACTCGAGTGGCGCGCGATGTAGCCGATGTCGACGTTGCGTCGCTCCACGGCGGCGCCGTTCTCCACTTCCTCGTACTCCTCCACGTGCACGCCGAACTCCATCCACTGCATCACGGCCACGAAGAACAGGATGTTGATAAAGCTCAGCGCGCCCAGCGTGTAGTACATGTACTCGAAGTGGCCGTCGTTCAGGTCCTGCGTGATGTAGTCCTGGAAGAGCAGCGTGAAGGTCGAGGTCAGATTGCTCCCCATGGCGACCATGAACAGATTGATGGCCTGGCACGTGCTCTTGAGGTAGATCGGCACTTCGTTGTAGAACAGCTCGTACGCCGTGACGTTGATGAAGCACTCGGCCACGGCCACGAGCGCGTACATGGGCACGGCGTAGCCCCACGAGATGTCGTTCATGGGCTCGCCCGAGCCTCGGTCATTAATGTTGAACGTGCCGGTGGAGTTGGAGTAGGTCAGGACACCGGCGCCGCGGCGAATGGTCTCGAACACGCCGGCCCAGATCATGGTGAACATGGCCACGAAGAGGCCCGTGAGTACTTTGCCGTAGGCGCTGGGCGGGCGTCCGAAGAACCGCTGGTACAGCGGGTAGACAAAGCCATCGAGCACTGGGATCAGTAGGATGATCGTCAACGGATCAAAGATGCCGAGACTGGCGCCGGGCACCTGGATCCAGTCTTCGTGGGACACATTGTCCGAGATCCGCAGATCGCACTGCTGTGCGATGGACTGGAAATTGGCGTCCAACTGGTCGTAGGCGCACTCCCAGATGATCATGAACGACGCAAAGGGCAGCACTCGGATCACCATCTTGATCTCGTCCACGGTCTCATCGTTGTATTCCCCACCATTCGAGGCCTTGGACTTGTCCATATAGGCCGTGTTCATGCCGTACCGGATCCACGAGTACATGCCGAAGATGCAGCAGATGACCACAATGTACGACAGGTACTGCCCGATGGAGTTGGTGTCGGCCAGGAACGAGGCCAGCAGGTTGCACACGAACGAGATGCCGAACGAGATGAATCCGTAGTAGAGCATGCGTGCCTCGTAGCTGTACGCGCAATTGCCGCGCACGATCGAGCACAACTTGGTGATCGCACTATCCTGCGGTGCGAAGTGCACGTAGCGTGGGTACCCAAAGAAGAACAGCGTGTAGGCCACGACCATGACCCCGCCGCAGATGCAGAACGTGGCGAAATAGCCGTAGTCCCGCGAGATGGCGCCTGTTCCTTCCACACACAGCACCGAGAGATAGCCGTACGAGAAGATGGCGCCGAGGTTGATCACGATGTAGAAGTAGCTGAAGAAGTTCTCCTTCTGCGTGGCCTCGTTCGGGTCGTTCGGGTCAAACTGGTCGGCGCCGAACGTGATCACATTGGCCTTAATGGCGCCCGTACCGACCGCCACGCCGACAAAGAGCCCAATGTGGCAGATGATATTGGCCAGAAGCTCGTGGTCCATGACGCGTGGGTGCGCCGAGATGGCCACGAAGAACGCGCCTACCGTGTACCAGAGGCCAAAGAACCAGAGCGTTTTGAACCGCCCCCACTTCTCGTCGGCGATGTACCCGCCCAGCAGAGGCGACAGGTAGCAGATCGAGGTCCACGTACTCTTGAGCGAGTTGGAGCCGACCTGGGACCAGCCGAGCTTGCCCATGAAGTTCTTGAGCCCCTGGTTGATGCCGTAGTAGCTCACGCGCTCGGCGAACTCGAGGATGAGGATGAAGGAGCACACGTGCAGCAGCACGTTCTGGAAGTGGCGGTTGCGCTGCTCCCAGGGCCCTTCGATGAAGTACGACGAGGACCCGTCGTCGGGGGACCGCATGCGGTCATCGTCTACGCTGCTGGACGTGACGGGCGAGCCCGCGACGGACTTGGACGGCCGCGAGTTGGACTGCGACTGGGTGGAGAAATCGGACCCGCGCATACTGGCATAAGGTTCACCACCAGGCTCCTCCTTGACGCGCTGCTCCGCTTGTCCAGACTCCACAGCTCTCTCGATTCCTACACTCCCCCTCTGGTGCCGCGAAATGTGACTCGGGGCCAAAATTAGGCAACACACTCACACAACGACAACAACCAGCGAGGTGGATGGTACGGATCCCTTCCCCTTCCCCTCTTCCTTCATCGCTCCTCTCCCCTCCTCCTCCCTCCTCCCCCCCAGTCACCCAGCTCTCTGTTCTCTTTGGGGACAAAGTAATCACCGAAGTGTTTACAGCAATAGCAGAAAACTACATATAAAGTCGTGGATGATGGGTGAAATAACTACACTATGCCCACATTCTTTTAAAAACTAAGAAAATGAGCATGCAACATTTGATGAGGGCAACATTGTGTTCGAAATTTTGGCCAATGGCGGACGAGGAGGATGGGCCTCGGGTGTCATGCCCATGGTGATAAATTGGTGATGGGAACGTTTGTGTTGAGGATTAGGGCAAAAACCTCTTTGCGAGCCCGTATAATGAGAACAAGTCTGAGCTGATAAAGAGGCCCAAGAAACAGGGCAACGCACACTGTATCTCTGAAATGTGAACAAGAGCAAGCTGCCAGCTCCCCTGCGACATTCAAAAATTACTAAATTAGCCCTCCAGCGGTACCCAACACCGTACTGTACCACCCACCGCTTGGTTGATTGCGAAGTCGATAATCCAAACCAGATCTGCTTGGTTTAGTCAATAATGGCTGCCTCGCACTTCACACATTCCCGCTCATTTCTTCTCCCTGTTGTTCCTGCAACCGCGACCGGGAAGGTCCTGCCGTCCCTTCCAAAGAGAGGGCAGTTGGCGAAGATGGACGGCGGCCGCTGCTGCCACCTATGGTGAAGCTCAACGGCTTCAAGCTGCAGCATAAAGACACGCAATGCAAAATCGAGATCCAAGATTCTGGGTTGCGAACCCGGTGGTTATCCGCCATGGAACACGGGAATAGGTTGCCTTCGTGCTGCACTCATTCGGCAAAAGTCCATTCAACCCAACTCTGAGGGCCGTGTGGCGTCAGAGTTGCAGCGCCTGGCTTCATGAGGCTCCTCAGGTCGTAGACGCGCCCTTCGACCTCTGTGCTGACCATCTCACGCGCCTCTACCGTACTGTGATCTGCCCATTTCCATCACCGGTCGTCAAGCAGCATGATAAGACTGCTCGAAAGAGCCGATTCACAATTTCGGAAAGTTCTGCAAAGAACCAATCAGCCAATTTATTCCCAAAAGAAACATACTCAGTCCAAAGTATAGTCATCACGAATTCAAACCTATGGAAGAATTGTCGGGGCAACGACACATAAGTGCGGCAGAGAGCATGCGTATATGCCGCCGCTGCTGCATGGGATCCTGATTGTGGCTTCTTAAGCTCAGATGCGGTGACGATATCCCACAATCTTCGCGTATTTTTCAATAAGATTTCTTTCTACAAAGATAGACATCGGTTTAGCTGAAATCCCCCATCTGTCCACATCAAGTTCCATCAATTAACCATCTAGCCCTGTATACCGTTATTCTTCGCCGCTGTGCGTCATCAATGCATCTGGAGACGCCGTCAGCTGAGAAGCGACCGCATGGAGCGTCAGTTGGGGCAAGCAACGGCGATGGACGACGGCTCCACCTCTGGAGCGCATGGGCCTCTGCAGACGACGCTGGGTCTGGCATCCAGTGCGGCCCAGCTGGTGCTGCTGCCCTACGTGACGGCCGGCAAAGTGGCGTACCAGGCCACGTCCTACGCCGTCAACGCGCCCATGCAGATCACGCGCCATGTGGCCAACACGCTCACGGGCCGCTCCCAGCCAAGCAATGAAGACGCGGACGACGCGACGGAGTCCA
This sequence comes from Elongisporangium undulatum, assembly GCA_023334555.1. Classification (NCBI taxonomy): domain Eukaryota; phylum Oomycota; class Peronosporomycetes; order Pythiales; family Pythiaceae; genus Elongisporangium; species Elongisporangium undulatum. Next base: position 57,170 of record JAADVF010000008.1, on the reverse strand, counting down.
CGCCGCCAGTGGAGCTGGTCGATCTGTTTGGCGAGCGCAGTCCTCTTCCGCCACCGCCAGGGACGAGCAGCTCCGAGTCGCCAACCGATTTGTTTGGCGAGAACGAAGCGCATCCGGGCGACGTGGTTCTCGCCGCCATGACGGTCGAAGAGCCAGAGGAAGCCGCAGAGCAGCCAGTCGACGCCAGTGCAGATGCCTTAAGCGCGCCGGGCATGGTCTCGCACCTGTTGTTTCTGCCCGTGCGCCTGGTGTCCAGCGGCGTGTCCACGGCCGTGTCGATCCCCTCGAGCGTCATCTCGTACAGCGGCCGGAAGATCAAGGGCGCCGTGTCCACGTCGCATTCACTCGCGTCCTCAGCACTCGTGGCGTCCGGCGGTGCTGTGGCGCGCACGTCTCGCCATATGGCCAACGGCGCGATCTCCACGGCGGCGTTCACGGCGACCAAGCTCACTGGCGCGGTGGGCACCTCGGTGCGCACGGTCGGGTATGTCATCCCACCATCGGTCTCTAGCGCGGTCTGGCAGAGCATGGGCGCTACAGGCAACGCCTCGGTGGCGCTGGTCTCGTACGCCATCGCAGTGCCGGCCTATCGCATGACTCAGGCCATTCTCCCGGGCGTGGAAGCGCTCTGCTCCGAGCAACAGGCCGTGGACATGACGCGCGATGCAGTGCACTATTTGGTCAAGCTGTTGGGCCCACAGAACGCGTTCTACGTGCTCAAGTACATCTATGAGGCCGTGAACAGCGACGAAGCCTACGACATGTTTGTGCTCTGCCACGATCTCGTGCGCGAGTCCACGGACACGCAGAACTACGTGCGTGCGGGAGCTGCGGCCAGCGAATCGTCCGCTGCCGCCGTGCGCTCGCTCGCGCCCGTGGTGAAGGACATTTACGACATGCTGCCGTCGCTGGATGAGGTGCTGGACATGGCTTCGCTGGTCGGCGATGTGTCGAATGAGTTTGTCACCAACGTGGCGAAGGCCGCAGCTCTGCCGGTGCATAATGACAGAGTGGCCGAAGAGGACGTGGAGGAGGACGACCGGTTTGAATACCTGGACAGCGAGGATGAAGAGCTACCACTGGAGGAAGAAGGCGGTCGAGCGTCCATCTCTGTTGACGTGTTCCAATCGAGTGCTGCCGCAGCAGAGAAGGAGCCTGAAGAGGAGGAGGAAGAGCTTCATACTGAAGTAGCTCCTATCGAGCTTGAAGCCGCGTTTGAAGGTCCAGAAGAGTTACCGGACTACGGATCTGCCCGGTCGTTTGACAGCTCGGCTGCGTCATTCCCGGACCCGAACGAGCTCATGGACCTGGGCGTGTCGTTCCTCTCCCAGGTCTGCGATAGTGAGGAAGTGGCATCGCTGTTCACGACGTTTGGCAACTTGTTGGACGTGCTGGTGGAGTAGAAGAGATATACAAGAAGAGAACGCCTGAAGTAGAGCTGGCGATGTGCTTACTATTTAATAATCCACTGCTGCTACTGCTGTTACTAGAGATCCCATGGATGTCACAGTCAAACGCATGCGAGCACGAGAAGCGTGCGCGTGCAGGACAAGACTACAAAGGAGGAGCTCCATCAGGCATCACTCGAATTGCTGATGCAGTCGTGGCTGTGCTTTGGTTTGAGTTGATATCGAAGCAGAAGCTGCGTAGCTGTCTGTAAAAGGACTTGATGATCATGCTGAAGCTAGAGTCCACGCAAACAAGGCAGGACGGAAGCCCTGCGTCGTCCGGTTCCTGAGCCAGCAGCTGCAGTTATCACTGGCACAGACTCTTCCTTCGAGGACATGAGCAGGCAACTGGGCTGGATGGTGCAGCCGATCTTGCTCGAGCACTGGACGATCGCAGGCATGAACACTTGGAGCTACTCGTGGAGCTGGTTCTCATTGCAGACGCTGTGGGCCTGTACTACATCCCACGTCCAGCTGAAGGACGTGGACCTCATCGACCGAACGAAGGTCTACCAGGCCATGGCCGCCCGCCGCCAGTGAGTGATCAAATCACCTGACGGACCCGTATTTAGTAGCAACCATTATTTTATTATCTTCTAATCATGATGAATGGAAATCATGAGATCATCTGTACCCAATACCCAATGCTCTCATATTGCACTTGCTGTTTCCATCTTCTGAAGGCAGCTGAATGGGATATATTGTTGCTGCTGTTGTTCTGCAACAATCCAACCAAAAATCAATCTCTCTATGGCAAGGAGTAATACCAGTTGCAATGGCTACCAAAGAATTGGCTCACTCGCTCTCTCTCAAGCCAAGAGCGCTCACACGTCGCAAACTTTCCAGCTTTGTGCAGCTGCTGATGAATACATTTCTCATTCGCAGTCTCTTCAGTGACGCCAGCAATTTTCTCACAGCCAGGCCATCAAGACACTTGCTCTCTCATGTTGAAGCCCTGGGGACTTCCCGTGAGACTTGTAATAAATAGACTGCGACGTTCGTGGGAATCCAGTTCTGTTGTTCCGTGGTGAAGCGAATAACCCCAAAACTGTGGTTTCCGACCGTTAGACTTCTTTTGATCTGTTGGCTTGCTCCTTCCTGAACCTGAACATCGCAGGTGGCTTCTTGCTGTTCTCTTCCGCGTAATCGCATGCAGAATGATCGCTCCTTCCTTCTCGACCTACCGTGTCCGCGTCATCATCATCACTCTGGCAGTATACTACACCTTACCCGGGACAGAGTCCCGTGGGAGGCGCAGTTCCAGTAGCAGCCCCACCGATAGTGGGGCTGTTAAATATGCCTAAAGTTAAAAAATGTCTGGCAGCAGGGATGCCATCATTGAATTGGCCACTTTGTTTCCTCTGGGCCACCCAGTGGGCCAGAATCGGACCGTGCCTCTCGACCATACTGTCGAAATCGTCCGTGCAGATCATCCAGCCCATTGGCCCCTGTGTTGCAGGCATTCTTGTGGCACCCAAAGTCGGGACACTGAGCGACTTGTTATCTTCTAAAATCCCATTGCCGTGATCTGCTACATCATCATGGGCTACACACGATACACACGAGAGGTCGACGACGGGCACACGGCCACGCCCACCAGCTGCAAGCACACGGCGGTCTTTTACCCATGAATGGCCATCTCGGTCAACGCTGTACAGACCCTGATCTTCCTTTTCATTTCGGACTGTGCCGGGCGCTCGTTCGGCCCATCCTTGTGGCCGTCTTCATCGACATCTGGGGCGTGGACTACCTCACACTGCACTTATTCTTGGGCATGCTGACACCGGTCATGGTCATCTGCGGCATGGTCGTGTGAATTGCGGTTAACGAGGAGCTGCTGGCGAAAGACCTAGAAGAGCTTGGTCTTCACGACAGACAAGCACGTCTTTGCGCAGATCTACAGCACTGCGGCATCCGCCTGCTGTTGTACGTGTTCAGCACCTACTTGGTCTTGTCCTTCTGCATCTGCGACGGCTTCACATCCTACAACAGCAGCAAGGGCGAGTTCTTTGACAACAAGGACTGTGAAGACTACTGCTCCACGACCCAGTCGAACTACAAGGCGTGCAGATCGCCGATGGCCGCGCCGACCTCACGTCCGATATAGTGGGCTACGTGTTGATATGGACGCTACCGTTCTGGTTAAGAAAGGGCGCTGGGTCATGGTCGTGTCGCTATTGCCGCAGGTGCTGCTCATCGCCCAACCTGACCGTGTTCTTCGTCATCATCACGTCATGGGTAAAGAGTTTGACATTGGCGTGGACCATCAAATCCGCCAGCCAATTGCTCAACTACGCCATTGGGTGGACACGTCCATGGGCTAGTGGTCGTGGGCGGCACCGTCAGTGGCATGGGGCTGCTCACTGGCATCGCGCTCTTATCAACACCATGCAGTTGCATAAAACCTTTGGATAGGCATATGAATGTGAATCCAGCATTCTTGGGCTTCACCGTTTCCACCAGCTTCCATCATGCGTGTCAGCAGAGCTGCCAACCGGCAAATAGTGGACTTGCAATCGCTGCTTAGCATTACGGATGATTTGGTAACAGGGCCTTCGTTTCATACTTTCGCATCGCTCGAGGTTTGACGTTCATATCGGCAGTAAGGTCGAAATCCTTTGCGTATCTTTAATTTTCAGATCTTATTCTTTACACGCATTATTTTATACGCTTATTTTTACATGCATAAGCGGACTTCAACTAAGTTCAGAGTGAGAACTTAAGCGCATTTGCATCATCCACATTCACATTAACCCTCGCCCTATTCGCTATTTAAGAACGCCATCGCTTCATCCAATAGTGACTCTTGAGTCCTTTGCAAATTATGTTCTTATTACCAGACACCGAACCTTCTTAAAGCAAGGTGGCAGGTTAGCAAAAGTTGGGTCTAACGCAGTAGGAACTGCGAACATGGTACTGTATATTTGTCAAAAACAAAAATAATTATTTAGGAGTGATCTGATTGGCTAATAATATGCCGGTTGGATGCACTCGGATCGGACAAATTAGTCCATGAAAGGACATTCAGGATATTCAGGAATTTGCTTCGAACTGATTCCAGATACAATGGTGCGCGACTGAAGATCCTATGTCAAGATCACTCGAGTAATTGATGGGCGAAAACACCACTAATTGAGATTACTTTGACAGTTCAACATCAAGTGCGGGGTTGCCGAGCCCAAAATCCGCGCTTTGGTAAACGAATCGAAAAAGGACACGTACAGAAAATCAAGCTTCTGATGCCGAACGCCCTTATTCTGACGGAAGTCAATAAGCACATACCTGGAACTTCCAGTAAGACTCCCATGATACTTGCCCCCAGTTTCAAATCGTTTCGAATGGCCGACTGGATCATCACCATTCACAAGCAACTCCCAGAACCAAAGGATGCTCGAGCCATGAATCACCAAGTCAATAAATCCTTCCCCATCGTTTATACGCCATTCTGGAGTGACCAACACATCTCGAGTCAAACATGACACTGTGGCGCCATATAGCTCCATTTGAATCTGGCGCTCTCGAGCAATACTTCTGGTGTTTCCACAAGCAAAATGCTGCAGTCGTGAAGCACTCATTCGCTTCACACAAGCAACAACGAAGTCGTCATGCGAGACGTCTGATATCATGTATCCGATTGGATCCGTTCGGTTTGAGTATAGCCAGATCTTGAAATGCATGCTTGATGCAAACTGGAGCTGCTGCGTCTGATCCTCATACAAAAAACCAAACTTGGTCAGCAACTCCACGGCAATCCGACTTCTAGGAGTTCGTTCTCCATCTGACGAGAGCATAGGCTTGCCAGAAACAACACCATTCATAACTTCGATCATCTTTTGTTTTTCTTCCTCCGATAGATCATGAGCTCGTATCACTCGCCCGAAAGCATCTGCAGTCGGAATGCCCCGATAATCAGATCGAATGTTCTGCAAAAGCCGCTCGGAACGAAGCTCCATCTCAATATCTTCAGCATCTCGCGGTATCGTGCCAAACCAACAGGATTGCTCGAGCAATTCCGATGTGACCCGAGCGCAGTATCCAGACGAGATCGGGGACGATTTTGCCATTAGTGCTGCTCTGAACCATATCTTCTAGCTCCACACGTGAAAGATACAAGCCAGGATTCATCTGCGCTGCATTCAATTCAATCATATTCGTAGGAGGAATGACAATTGGAGTTCCAGCGCGGGCACGCTTGATGTAGATATCAAAGCTGCCATAGGATGAGAAGAGAACGAAGCGCATACCAGGAAATCCTCCATCCAACGTCGCCTTAAGATAGCCCAGCCACAGCAATTCATCGTCGTACGTGACCTGAGTTTCGTCGATCAACACCACTCGATCAAGCTTGAGTGCACTGAATGTCTGAAAATCACAGTCGTAGATCGACTTGAAGTATTCGCAAAAATTGTTGGTATCAGGCATCAAAGTTGCACACACGCGAGCGACAAGTGTATTTGGCTTGGAATCAACAATGTGGTTGTTGAGTAGATTGCACATGGCCGTCTTTCCGGACAAAGGGGGAGCGCGGATGAATACCAACGGAATGCGACCAAGAAGGCTTGCAAATGCTTTGACCGTGTCTGTTCGATATGTCGTGTATGTTGACGGAACTCCTCATTGATGTTCCAACTTGGAGTGCTCGATGCGTGCGTTGAACTTCTGAAAGCGTCTTTCGTTCTCGCCCGGTGACACCGCTGATACAATACCTCCGCCACTCCGTCGCTGCGGCACTTGCACGATGAGCGCATGCTTCGTTGTACCACCAAACGATCCAATCGGCGAATCCTCTTCCAACGCAACCCCGTTCGCGAACACTGTGAGGTCGGCCGCATCAACGTTCGCGAGATTGTTCGGACACTCCTTAACCACTGCCTTGCGAAAGGTAACGACATCTTCCATATCCACAGAAACAACATCCGCCGATGTCAGCGCCTTGCCGTCCTCGCCCACGAGCTGGAACCACTTTCGCTTCATCGCTTCTCTTTAAATTCAAGAATGACGGCAACGATGGTCAAAATAACCTCAGTTGACGTTTTATGCTGAGTTCCGAGGTTCCAAAACCGCGTTTCCAAATTGATGTCGTACTTACTAGAGTTGCTGTGGTGCTTCAATTCTATAGTGAATTGCTATTATCCTATGAATTGTGGGAACTCTGGTTCTAAAATTTTCGGAATCAAATTTAAATAGCTAGAAGGGCTGTGGTTACATTGACATCTTCTGTTGGTGCTCGGGATCCGAGTTCCTATAATTTTATATATATGTAAATTTATAGATAGGGGGTAGAGTGTAAAAGAAATGCTGGGGTTTTTTTGGGAACTCAGTCCCGCATTGCGTATAAAACTTACCACGATCATAATTGTTGATGTTACATGACTTCAGGTCAGGTTTCAGAACCGTACGCAGTACTGGATTTAGATAACTAGAATCACTCTGATGAAGTGTCGTTTGTGTTGATGACATTACGGACCTGTCCTATGGCTTCTGTGATTGGCTATTTTTCTATCTACAGCCTATTTGATTCGCTAAAAATAGTGGGACTAACGAATCTGATACCGGCCAGCACCGTAAACCTGTCTACAAGCATGGTAGGGACTGCAGCTTCCAGTCCACAACAGCTTCGCTGATCTCTGCAACACCATCACCGGACGTAGTCGCAAGGGCTGCCAGGTCTAGCTTGATCCGCTGCTCAAAAGCAGCCAAGAGGCTCTGCAGGGTCTCGGCGGCCTTGAGCTTGCCGAAGAAGACCAGCATCTTCAGCAGCGCCTTGATCTCGCTCTTGAGTGCTGCGTTGGGCTGGTTCTCCTCCACCTGCTGGGCCACGTACTGCTCTTCCTCGGCCGAACCTTCTTTCATGCGGTTGCGGCGTTCTCTGCGTCCGCCAGTCTTCTTGCCCTTCTTGGACGCTCCATCCATACCGCCTAGCGTCTGCGTGGCGTAGAAATGGCTGGACGTGGCCTGCGTGAGCGACTGCATGGCAAAGTTGCCGATACTCACGGCCGAGTTGTGGCTGCCGACGGAGCGCATCGATGCGTTGGAGAGAGCACTATCGGCAGCACTGGGAGCCCCAGAATAGACGCTATCCGCATCATCGCGGTCACCATCCTGCTGCCATCGGCTGCCGTCAATGCCGTGGAGCTTAAACAGCCGCTTCTGCTCGCGGATCACATTCAAGCGCTTCCAGTTCTTGGCATAGGACGCCTCCTTGGCCTTCAGCTCATCCACGAGGTCTTCATACAGCTGCAACACGCCGCATTCGATGTCGCTTTCAATGAGATCCTCGCGTTTGTGCAGGTACGCGATGCGTAGACTCTCGTCCCACTGCTTGTTCGCCACTAGCAACGCCACGGCTTCGTCGATGTCGTTGCAGTATTCCACATAAATGCGAGCCACCGCGAACACTTCCACCAGCCCGTTCGTGTGGCTCAGCAGCTCTTCAGCGACCTGATAGGCCAAGGCCTGGACCTCCTGGCTGGTTTTCTTAGCCTTGCAAGCCAACGACAAGCCCATCTGCCAGTTTCTCGCAGCCATGAACGCATCGCAGGCTTCCGACCAAGCGGAGATTGAAATGTACACGTAGGCTGCGTCTTCAAACCGCTTCTGCTTTTCTAGATACTTTGCCTTGAGCCCCAAGATCCGTGCTTGAAACTCCTTGAGCGAGGCGGGAAAGAGTCTCAGCGCTTGATCATACAGGGAGCCCTGCTCAATGAGCTCGATCGCTTCCGCTTCGAACTTGAGTCGTTCTTGGTCGTCCGCTGAAGTGCTCAAAAGCGCACTCAAGTGCACTAACGCTCGTTCGTGGCGGTTAAGATGCTGATCAATGGAGTACTTGCGCAGGTTATCATCTTCAATGCCAGCCAGCGTTTCCAAGAACGGCATGTACTCCTTCGGGTCGCGCTGCGAATACGTCGCGATGAACCGCACGAGCTCCAGGTCGTACATGCCGAGCGCTTCGTCGTACAGCAGATCCACCTGTGTCAGTAGGATCAAGTGCTTGATGGCGCGCTTGGCGAGAGCGAGATCCGATTGATCGTTCTTGTGTTGCAGCAATTGTTGGATTCGTGTGAGCGCGCTCGTGTACTGAGGAGGGTCCTGTTTCACGGCGCAGGTCAGGAACGGCAGCAACAAGGCAGGCTTTGACACTTCAATCCGCTCTTCAATGGCCATCATCATGGACTGGCAGACCACATTCACCTTACCGGACAAGGATTTATCCGTCGTAGTAGATGCTGCCTCCTTCAAATCGCTGAAGGGAGCGACCTGGGCCTGGTACTTTGTCGTCCAGACATCCACGGGATGGAGATTGGTAGCAAACAGGCACAATCGGTCGCTGGTGATCCGCTCGGGCTTCTGAGCGATGAACGTCTGCAATAGATGCTGCTGGAAGTGCTGCAAGAATACTTGCGGGTTGTAATCCACCAGCAAATTCAGATCCAGGCGATGTTTGCGGCACATTTCCAGCGCGGCGACGTACTCGAGCTGCTCCAGATGCTGAATGGTCCGCGCCAACACCAGCAGACGTGGAGCCACACACTCCAAGTTCCCGCGCGGCATCTGCACGATGACATTGGCGCGGTCGCCCACGACTGCGACCAGTTTGGCGCCTCGTTCGATCATGCGGGCCTCGAACACATCCACTTTCCGCTCTCGAAGCGCATTCAGAGGCAGCATGCGCAGTTGCGAGTGGCTGCCGAGTGTGGTGTAGAGCAGGATGCTGGAAGACTCGCAATAGCGGAACGAGGAGCACGCCGGTGTGACCAGCGTATCGTTCACAAACAACTTGGCTGTCTGCTGCACTCCGATCACCAGACTCGCGTCGTTCACTGCAACCAGCTCTGAGAACACGGGATACGAAGTCGGCATTTTGGTCACCGCGTTGGAAGCCAACGGTGCAACGACGTGAAGAGAGCCATCATGACACTGGATCGCGACGCTAGAAGGGAGCGCATCGCGCTGGGTACCACCGAGAACAGCGCTCGCAGTTCGAACGCCATCCAGAACTGGGGACGAGACGGTCGCAGTGGCAGATGCAGCACCATCAGCAGTGGACGTCATGAACACCAGCTCGTCGTTCCAAGATCGCTTGGCGACCAACGAGACCGATTCTCCAGAGCTGTGCATCCACAGCAGACTCCCGATCATTCCTTCTTCTCTGGAGTAGACCGTCGTGCGCTTTTGCGATTCAGCCGGTTGGAGATAGCCTTGGACCAGGACTACATCGCTGTTCGACAGCAGTGCACTGAGATCTTCTGTTTGCGCATCGAACACAACTGAGTTGATGGGGAAATCGAACGCCAATTGGTGCAGCGCGAACGGTGGAGGGACCAGCGCTTGATGTAGCGGCGTCAACAACAACGTTCGCGCGTCGATAACACCAGTCACTGCGATTGATTTGCTCACGGCTTCGTCACCAGGAGACACTGCCTGGCGCTCACTTCGTGCCACTGTCCATGCGAACTCTTCCTGTTGCAGTTGGAGCTCAGCTGCGTTGGCATTGCTGCTGTTGCGTGTGAGCAATTGCAGCCGGTCAGCGACTTCCTCGTCCCACGCGAACTGTATCAGCAGCCGCTGTTCCAAGTGGAAGCGCCGCTCTTGTTTCAGGTACCAGTGGTAGTTGCTGCGCACCCACAGCTGCAGGACCGATCGGCGTTCTTGGCCGGTCGTCGGTTCTTCTTCTTCCAGCATCACAGCCAGAATGTCCGAGTCAATGTTCCAGCCCACTCGCGTCACTCGGAACTGTGACGCACTGTACTCGGCCGGGATCGCGAACTCACCGTGACGCAGGCCGTTGCGCTCGAAGAACACGACGTAGAGCTGGTCCTTGCGGGTTTCGCTGCTGGCCAGGAGCGAGTGGTTGGGCGCCCAGTCCAGGTCATTGCCCAGCTGACGAATGGCGCGGCCGTCTTCCAGTCGCCCGAGTGCGTGGAATTCCAATTGACCCGTGAAGACCATGGCAGTTCGGATGGCTGCTGCAGCTTCAGGCTTTGAGCGCGGCGCGGTCGACAGGTTCACGGCCAGATAGGCCGCGTCTTCGCGCCAGCAGATCGATGCCTTGGCTGTCACCATACAGAGCTCTGCAGGTAAGAACGCGTCTACGTTGGTCTCGGTGATCACCTCCCACTGCGCGTTCATGATCAGCAGCGCGCCGGCGCCCGTGAGCACCGCCAGCATCTCCTGGTTGGAGCTCCACGCGAAGCCGCAAATACCGTCGTCCATAGCGCCGATCTCTTCGACTGCGCACGTTGCAATGTCCAGAGCCACCAGCTGGCCGCTGGTGCTGGCGCACACGATCGCTTCGAGCTCATCCACATACTGCAGCCATGTCCATTGCGTCTCTGGGGAATCGGACTCCAGCATCGCCATGGAGGATTCGTACGCGCCCGTGGCCAAATCCAGCGCATCGATCTGTCCATCCGCATGCAGCACGAAGACTTGGTTCTGTACGTTGCTGACTGCAAACGAGGCCGCTCGCTGGCTGCTGGTGCTGGGCTGGGGCACGGCCAGCGGCCAACGCTGCCGCTCCAAAGGCACGAGGTTCCGCATGTCAATTTGACTGCCAATCAACAGGAGATGGATCGAGCGTACCGTAATGAACAGAGCAAAGTACGGAATTAAAACTGAATTACCGCATTTCAGTGACGTGTCACAGCACTTTATGAACATGGACGATGACATGCAAAACCCAACGACTGATTGCTCTTCCATTGCCTCTCTCTCTCTGTGCTGTCGAACCAATCAAGGACTGGCATGGATCAGCTTCGTACTCGCTTTAGAGCTTGGACTCGACACCAGGGGCCACAAACGCGAGCGCCTTGGTGAAGCTGTCCTGCGGCGTCACGTTGTGCAGGATCTGGCCGACCTTGCCGCCCTTCTGGATGATCACGTGCGAGCGCTCCACGCGCTTGCCGTCGTTCAGCGAGCTGCCAAAGTGCGCCACCAGCGTGTGCTTGGGGTCGGACAGGAACGTGTACTTGTACGACTGCTTGTCCTTCCAGGCCTTGAGCTCGGCCGGGGTGTCACCGCTCAGGCCAAACACCTCGTAGCCGGCCTCCTTGATAGCAGCAAGGTTGTCGTTAAAGCCGCAGGCCTGCTTGGTGCAGCCGCCAGTGTCGGCCTTGGGGAACATGAAGAAGATGGCGCCGTTGTCCTTGAAAAGCTGCTGGAACTGCACCTTCTCCTCCGCATCGGTCTCCAATTCCACGTCGAACGCAGTGGTGACACCGACTTCAAACACTTCCTTGGGCGCAGCGGCTTCCGCCTCAACGGGTTCAGCCACAACAACAACAGCAGCAGCAGCAGCGGGGGCCACCTTGACGTCGCCAGTCTGCGCATGGCTCTTGACAAACTCCACAGCACGGTCGACGCTCTCAGCAGGCGAGACCTTGGGCTGCACATCACCGGCAATGCCTCCCTTGAGAATCACGACGTGCGAGCGCTGCACCTTGGTGCCGCCCACAGAGCTGCCAAAGTACTTGATCAGCTCGTGCTTCGGGTCGCTCAGGAGGTCGAAGGGCAGACTCTCCTTGGTCTTCCAGTTGCCCAGGGACTTGGGGCTGTCGCCACTGAGACCGTAGACAGCGAAGCCGGCGTCCTTGATCGCTTGAATGTTGTCGCGGAAGCCTATTGGCAGACACAAGATCGCCATCAATCCCCATCAATCGACTGACCCTGCAAGAGCGACACTAACTCACCGCAAGCCTGCTTGGTGCAGCCGGGCGTGTTGGCGCGCGGGTACATGAAGATGACCACGCCCTGGTCCTTGAACGTTTCCTGGAAGACCACGTCCTTCTCGTCCTGGTTCTGGAGCGTGACCTCCTTGGTCACGGGCTTGCCGCTCTCGATCGTATCCATCTTGGCACTCTTCTTGGGGGTCGGCTCCTTAGCGTCGCTGGACGTGGCGCGCTTCTTGCTGACGGGGGACTTGGCGGCAGGCGACTTGGGGGACGCAGCGGCGGAGGCAGCAGTGGGGGACTTGGAGGCGCTGCGTGTCGAGACCATGAGCAGTTCTGGAATAAATGGAACTCGCGCCGGCAGATCCTCCTTGGCCTACGTAACGTAACTGAAACGTGTTAAACAACAGCTGCTCAAGATTCAAGTTGCCCGAGGTGGCACGAAAGTGACGCGAAAGTGGCTGTTCTGGAGCCGCTTGATGCGAGCATTTCCGGCGATCGGATTGGCTGATGCAGGATTTGCCAGTAGCCAATCCGTTAGCAGGATACCGCCGTTTCATCGCGCTTGCACCTGGTGATTGGCTCCATTCTCTACCTGCGTGGGTGGCTCTTGGGCGGATGAATGATTGTTCTCGCTCTCTCTGTCGCATGCAGCGGAGGAACGACGGAAGGACGGCCAGTCGAGAATCAGACACACAACCAGCAACAGCCAGCATTAAGCAACATGACCACCACGTCGTTCCTGGAAGACCTCAAGCACTCGCTCATCTGCGCCTTCATGAACGCGCCGCAGATCGATGCGCGCACCTCGGCCCGCGTGCCCGTGGACCTGAGCGTGGCCTCCGACAGCGCGCGAGCGCGCGTGCTGCAGCAGCAGGACGGCACGTACTGGGCGTCCTGCCCACAGCTGCCCGTGGCCACGTGCAACTAAGCGGCTCTGGTCCAGAGTCTCCTGCCAACAGTCGGTTTGGGTTCTGGAACATCATACGCTGAAGTCTCTTTCGTCTCGTCACAAGTACGGAAGATGGTGGAAGTGTGAAGAGCCCTCAGACGCAACAACCACTGTGCGCGAATCAAGGGAGATGAGGAACCCAGTCGCATCTATTGTATGGACACGCACCACATGTGAGAGCTGAGGAATTGGCAGCAGCATGCAGGCGCAAAGGATTTTATTTAGCTACCTTAATCAATGTATGAATAAAAGTGACCACTTGGTAAACGCCATTCATCCTCCTTCGTCCGCATTCCATCGATGCTTAGGCCAGCACGGGGTACACCGCAGCCGTGGCTACACCGCACAGGTTGTTCTTCTGAGAGATCTTGACGTATCCGTTCTCGCCCCAGTGCGTGCTCCAGGAGTTCTTGACCTGATAACACGCAAACGAGTGGTAAGCCGCCATGTAGCCATTCATTCTCCAAGGTCAGCAAGCAGCGCACGTACCAGCGTGTACTTCTGGCCGTCATGCACGGTGGTGCCCACCGCCAAGACTGAGTGGTCCAAGCTGTCGAGATCACTCTTGCAGTCCACATCGTCGTAGTAGCCGCCAGCGTAGAAGTAAAAGGACGGCAGTGTGGCGTCGATCGAGACCGAAAGCGGGCCGACAGTGGCCAGGGCGTCGTTGAGCGCGTCCACAGTCGTGACATTCATGAAGCCAGTCGTCTTGCCGACTGCATTGGACTGGTTGAAATGGCAGTAGTTCGGCCAATTACGGTACGAGCCGTATGTAGAGGTGGGCTCCAGTCCGCCGTGGTCGATGATCCACTTGTAGGCCTGATAGTCGAAGCCGCCATCACAGCCATTGTTGCCATATGCCCAGCTATCATTCATTAACGATGTGAGACTGAGTATTTTCGTCAACACACCCCAAGCGAGTAATCGTACGAGCAATCCAGCAAGTTCTGCTGCGACAGGTTGTAGAGCTGGTGTTCCTTCACGAACACAGCACCTTCCAACGCGCCAGTAGTTCTACACAATCCGAACAAGGTTTGAGCAAGCCGGAATCCATAGACATAACTCTCATCCACTTACCCAAAGGTCCAGCAAGAGCCGCAGTGTCCTTGATCCTTCACAGGCGTCACCGCTCCCTTCTTGCGCCAATCAATCTCATCCGGCACAAGCACAGACGTGAGCGAGTGGACTCCAGTAGCTCCGTTATCATGAGCTCGCTTGAGCTTAGAACGATGCATCTGGATCCGCTCTTCGTGTGATAGATCGGCAAACTCGTTCAGTTTCAAGTGGTATGATAGACCCTGGACCAGTACTCTAGTGAGTGTCACATTCATTGGCAAACCACTGCGAGCGGCGTACCTGGCGGTTCTTGGCGTTGATGAAGCGCGTGTTGTGAATCAGATTCGCCATGCGCTGCGTGGCTTCCGCATCGTTTTCGTACGTCTTGCTATGCGTCGATGTGAAGTTGTCGAAGAGTGCCGCCTTGTGGTGGTGTCCTTCCGGCATAAGCATGTGCAACTACAAAGCAGAGTCCAACCAATCAGTTCCGGCATAGGCAAGAGCATGTGCAGCAACATAGAGTCAACGTACGTCGAATCCAGGCGTGCGCGTGGGTCCCTGGTCACTCTCTTCGCTCTTGCAGTCCATGAGCAACGGCAGAGCGCTAAATACGTGCTCTTCAATGGGGCCCTCGCGAATGTACAGGTAGTCCAGATAGTACTCGTCGATGTGGCTGCCACCAAGCATGCCATTGCGGCCCACGTAATGGAAACGCACGGGCTCGTTGGTCTCCTGGTCTACGTAGAGAGTGTACTCTCCGAACAGTCCATCGGCCGTGGGCTTGTCGCCTGGCGTGATGTACTTCCAGCTGAAGCACGAGCGGCCCTGGATCAGCGTCACGCCGTGCTGAGGCTCAAAGGGCGTGAGGTCCGGGAACACGTGCTGGAGCGGCGACGGATCGGTCTTGAAGCATGTAAGCGTCGTGATCACGGGGATGATCTGGTACGACGGGCCGCTGGTGTTGAAGATGTACACGTCCGTGTCTCCGTAGTAGCTGAGCTTCTGCAGGCCGCGCGCCTCATCCACATGCACGTACAGAGGCTCGACGAGGTCGATATACGGCATGTTGATGCTCACGCTGGCTTCGTACTGCGTCGGAAAGACCGGGCGGTGCGTGGGCGCGAGCCCGTTGGCCTCCTGCACGGCACGCAGAATGGCCAGCACGGCGATGAACACCAGAACGCCGACGCTCAACGCGATAATGGCGAACCATGTCTTGCGAGCCTTCTGGCGCTCGCGCAGACGTGCAGGTAGCTGCTCGTTCCATCCAGAATGCTGGTGGTACCCAGCGTCGTGTTCATCTGAGGGCGCTGCAAAGTGGAAACGACGCACAGCGGTGCAACATACGTGAGAATGCGCTCCGCGATCTCCTTTATCACATCAGCGCCATGTTAAACTCTCAATCAGCGTCCTTACCTCCCAAAAGACGCTCGTTGGCGTCGTCTTCGTGTGACAGCATCCTTCGCTTTGCGATCCTCTTCTGAGTTGCGAAAGTGCGCACTTGAAGAGAACGCCCATGATCCTTACCCTCGTGAGAGTGACTTCATGGTCACTATTGTCCTCTGGCTCAGTTCTGAGTCGAGCAGCTCACTCATTCCAGAGAGACCATGGCGGCCATGCGCATTGGAGGGCGATGGATGCAGCAGCTGAGTGCGCGATCGAGCGCAACACCCATTGTGCGACGCTGCCTGTCCACTGAGCCTGTGAAGCCGGTCGAGCGTCTGGCCGATGTGAGCATCATGGAGCACATCGTGTGCCCGGTCTCCAAGTACCCGCTGCGCTACGACCAAGAGCGCGGTAGTATCATCTGCGACGAGCTGCGCATCGAGTACCCGATCCGCCACGGCCTGCCGCTGCTCGTGCCCACGGAAGCGCGCATCATGAGTGAAGACGAGTAGACCGCGACCTATCTGGAGTGTTAGCGCATGATAACCAAGTCAAATGGACAGATAGCAAATGGGAACAAAGGTGTGATCGATTGTATTCTGAAGCATCAGTTTAAATGACGCCAAGCGAGCGAGAAAGAAGCGAAGCAGCGGCCGATTGGGATGCCACCCTCGCTCCTTAATACTTGTCGCGAGCCGATCGGCGCGGGTTTCGTCGCACGGGCGCCGATGCAGCCTCCGTGCGGCGGATGCGGGATCGACCCATGGGCGTGCTGAACTCTTCGTCGATGCGCTCGAGCTCCATTTCTCCCTCGAGCTCAGCTGTGGCAGGCGACTGTGCCTGCTGGTTGCTCGTCGGAATACGAGACGTCGACATCGGCTCGCGCACAAACTGGAACCTCTTGGGGGTCTCCAGCACGGTCTCAGTCGAGCTGGAAGTTGTCGTGGTCTGGATCGTGGATGCCGTTTCCA
Source organism: Elongisporangium undulatum (assembly GCA_023334555.1). Taxonomy (NCBI): domain Eukaryota; phylum Oomycota; class Peronosporomycetes; order Pythiales; family Pythiaceae; genus Elongisporangium; species Elongisporangium undulatum. Next base: position 40,690 of record JAADVF010000008.1, on the reverse strand, counting down.
CCACGATATTGCGCCGAGTCTCGACCTGGATATCCATCGGCTCCGCACCAACCGTCGGAAGTTCCGCCTGTCGGGGTTTGAGCGTAAGGTCTGAGGCAGAATACAATCAAAACGCGTGAGCTATGATGATGGCCAGTCCGTCCCAAGCAAATGGAAATATCTCTTTACCTTCAGTCGAGGCTGTTGACGAGCGCACGGTGGTGGTCGAAGCAAAGTTGCTGTTAAAGCGCGAGCGAGCAGGCTGTCCGACCATTGATCGACGTTCTAATGACGCAGAGAGAGAGATGCGTTAGCAAGTGGAAGAGGCCGCGAACAATTAGCACAGCGCCAGTACCTGCAAGCGATTCCATGAAGTTCTTCTTGGCACCACTTCCGGCATTCACAGCAAATGATGCCGTCGGAACAGCAGGCGATGTACCGAAATCCAACGCTTGGGTAGCCTTTCGAGGATTTCGGTCGTCTGGTTTGCGCTGGGTAATGCCATGGAATGCAGACTCGGTGCTTGAATCGATCTGAACGCCATTCGACTTTGCTGTGCTCTCCTGGGCCGAGCGTTTCTTGACGCTTGACGCGCGTGGCTGCGATGCACGAGTGGAAAAAATGCCTGGCGAATAGTCAGTGACGCTAACGAGCGCGGATTCCTCACGTTGGGCCTTCTTCTTCGGGGTACTCAGCGTAGCTTGCTCGGGTTCACCAGACATTTCGACGTCCGCAGCACTGGCAGGCAGACTCGGGATGGTCGAGGTCACCATCGGGATGCTCTGCGTCAGACGCGGCTTCTGTACTTGGTCCATGGACACATCTTCATGCTGATGCAACTCATGGTTGCGCTCCTTCATCAATGGCTCTGGGCACATATTCGCCAGCAGTGCGGCTCGAATGCGGAAACTGGGCTGGTTCAACACAAACGACGCGATCCGTGTATCGCCAGCGGTTCGGTCGCGGATCATCGCCAAATGGTCGTGGTGCACCTGCCACGCAGTCTCATACTTGTGGCGAAGCAGATAATACATCACCAGCAGATCCACGTGCTTGATGTTCTCATCCTGGAGCACGTCCTCACCGTCTTCAAACTGGCCGTCCATCATCAACGAGTGGAACATCTTCTCTTCCTCCGCTACCAGCGTGACACTTTGAACGAGATCCTTGACGCGATTGCTTCTCACGAGCCACGAAAGCACCAGCTGCAGCAAATGGCTCTGCTTGCGCGACCGCGCGAGCATCAAGGAGCGCTCCCAGAGGTTCATTTCCAGCGAGATCACGACGGCGAGTTCGGTCGCAAGCGGCGGCGCTTGGTCAAGATCAATGCCGAAGGTGTTCCATACCTTCCAAGCGAAAAGGCTCTCGCCCCGGTGCACTAGCGTCTCCAGCACATGGAGGATCAGATCCGGCTCCAGGTCGTATTTCTGGTGCAGATGCATGGCCGACGATTGCTGCAGCAGAGCGATGGCACTCTCGTAGATGGCACCCGTGTGATCCGCACTGGACGTGTTCACCGTGACGGCATTTTCAATCAGCCAGAGCGCCAGCAGCGTCAGCTTCATGTCATCGCGCACACTAAGCTGGGCAGCGAACGAATCCGCCACGGCGCGCATCTTGTGCGCGATACGCGCGCCCGTGTGCTTGTGGTGGGACAGCGTGCTCACATACGCCAGATCGAGGCAGAAGTACATGAGCAGCGCAACCTGCACGCGGAAGTAGCCCTCGATGGGCTCGCGCTCGATCTCGCTGCCGTAGAAATTCAGGATGTCGTTGACTACGCTGGGCGAGCGCAGCAGTTTCAGCAGGTGGCTCAGATTGCGCGGCGGGAGATGGCCGCCCATGGCGTCCACGGTCACGTTGGCGCTCTGCATGACGTTCTCAATCAGCAGCATCGGTTCCTTGCTTCGAGCCGACACGCCGAACTTGGCTTCAAACTCTTGGCTGTTATGCGAGCGCAAGGACCGCGCCTTGTTGTAAAACTTCTCCAACTGCTCGCCGTTGACCGCGACCTGGTTCTCTTGCAGCCAGAGCATGCACTGGCAGGCGCAGCCGATGGTTTGGATGCGCGCAAGCAGCTCCAGCAAATGGCGAATGCCTGCGCTCGTGAGACCCGCCAGCTCCGTGTCCTCGAGTGAGGTCTCCAGCAATATGCCGGCGCTCTGCGCGACCTGGCGTGAGCCGTCTTCGAGGCGCCCTACGAGTGCCATGGCGATCGATCGAAGGCCGTTCAGCTGGCGAGCATACTGCTCCAGTAGCGCCGGACTCGCGACCTCTGCATGTTGATGGTGCTTCCCGTGCGGAGAGACTGGCGGCTGCGCGGTGTGCGCCACGGACTCACTGATGCGCTGCTCGATGATCTCTAGTGTGCGCCCAATCCACTGTTGGACGGCAATCGGTTCCTTGAGCACATAGGTCACGACTCCATGGCGCGCGTCCGTTGGAAACGCCGACGGCGCCTCGGCACGCACGTACGACACAATCAGGTGCGCCAGGCCGCTGCGCAGGCATACGTCAAAGAGCGCGTTTCGCTGTTCGATCTGCTGCGCGTTCGAAGCGTGCTTGCCGGCGTGCAACCGACCAGCGTCCACATGCGCGCGTTTGAAGATGCCCGAGGCGGAGAAGAACTCGTAGGACTCGGCCGGCTGCACGAACGGCCGCCAGCCAGCTTCAGCAAAGTGCTCCAGGACCTAGAGCCAAGGGATTCAGGTACATACAGAGCGCATTAGAGAGACCTCAGTCTTCCATTGACAGCGAGCGAGAGAGACGCCGACGTACCGGCAGCAGCATATTCGCTCTCTCCTCTGGACCAATTGGCGCGTGCGAACTTAGGGGCCGCGCGCGATGGGGGGAGAACTTAGTGATGAAGGCCTTAAAGAGAAGGATTACAGTAATGGGTTACGGTACTGTCCGGAAACAAACGAAACGATGGCGGATGATCAAGCGGAGCTGCAGAGGCCGCAGAAGCGTGCAAAGACCGAATCCCCTGCGAGGTATCAAGAGCATCCGAGTGGATCTACGGATGAAACATTGAAAGAGGATATTGCATTCTACTTGACAAAGCTGCCCGATGCGCCGGAAGCGCACAATCGTAAGCGGAACAGATTGAATTTTTGGGCAGTTGCGCCTGGAGATTGCCATGAGCTGCCTGCAAATTATCACGCCTTCTGACGCAATGGATGTAACGAAAAATAGGCTACGCGGTTTCCTTGCAAGAGCTTCTGGAGGGAGACTTCACGCAATGCCTCTTGACCAACTACATGTTCGACTTGCCGTGGCTCTTTGGGAAATGCAAACGCTTGAGTGAAGTGCCAGTCCTGCTCGTGCATGGCGAACGAGACCGCGCAGCGTACGTCACGCTCCGTCTCCTATACGATTTGCGTGCGAGCTGACTCATGTGTCTTGCTCCAGCATGACGCAGGAGTGCAAGGCATACTCGAATGTATCCGTTGTGGCACCACCGCTGCCGATTCCGTACGGCACGCACCACACCAAGATGATGGTATGCATGCGACCTTGTGTGTGTACGAACAAGCTTGGCATACTAACTCCGTGGCTTGTGCAGGTGATGGTCTATCCAACCAAAGTGCGCGTTGTGATCTGCACGGCAAATTTCATTGCAGTGGACTGGGACCATAAGACGCAGGGCGTCTGGTTCCAGGACTTTGAACTCAAGACGCTCGATGATAGTGAGCCCGAAGAGAAGCAAAACGACAGCAGCAGTGGTAGTGGCAACAGTACACAACTACCGGATTTTGAAGCGGACCTGGTCCACTACCTTTCCTGCCTTGGTGCAAAGGTGGCTGTGTTCTGCAAGGAACTTGCACGATTCGACTTTTCCACGGCCCAAGTCGCGCTCATTCCGTCCGTGCCCGGAGTTCACAAGGGCAAAGGTGCATTGTTGAATGTCGTCTTCTCTTAGGAGATCTCCCATTGTAACAGTGAATGCATGTTTCTAGACATGGAGAAATACGGCCACGTGCGAGTGCGAAGGTAACTAGAGTCCGTCTGCTGCGCATAAAGCGCAAGGCGAGCATTCCTGATCCTTGCATGCCCACGGTTCCACAATAGATTGCTCAAAATGCTCAAGGCGCCAGTCACAAACAACCCATTGATCTGTCAGGTGAGATCTGGACTCAGCACAATCACAATCCTAGATACTGACAATTGTCGTTGGTACTGCTGTAGTACTCGAGCTGTGGGTCCCTAGATGAGAAATGGCTCTTTGGCGAGTTTGCCAGAAGCCTCATGCCTGGGAGCACGCTGATCACAGCCTCTTCTGCTGCGGTCCAAGCGCTGCATATCATTTGGCCCTCTGTGGAGGATGTTGTACGTATTGAGTGTTGGCTCTGCTGGGCTTGTGGGGAATGAACTAAAGCATGTCTTTCGTATAGAGGAACTCCAATCAAGGGTGGAACGCTGGCCGAGCGATTCCGTGTCCGTTGAAGAACATGAAGCCGTTTCTGCACAAATATCTGCGCAAGTGGACGCCGCCCGAGTGTCTGCATCGACAGAACGCCATGCCGCATATCAAGAGCTATGCGCGCTTCGATCCTTCTGCGGGAGAGCGATCGGGGGCTCTGGACTATGCGATCCTCACGAGTGCAAACCTGAGCAAGGCGGCGTGGGGCTCGTTCCAGAAGAACGAGACCCAGCTCATGATTCGATCCTACGAGTTGGGCGTCCTGTTCGTGCCTCAGCATATTGCAAACGAGTTCAGACAGTTGGCCGTGATTGGAAGCAAGGCCGCTGCTCAAGCGCTATTACCAAAGCCCATTGATGGCCAGGCAACAACTATTCAGCGGAGCCTACTGCTTCCTCTTCCGTACCGGTTCCCTATCAAAACGTACAACCCGAAAGAGGACGAGCCCTGGGTCTGGGATCTGGTGCGCGAGGAGCCCGATATCTTCGGCAGCTGCTATATTCCCCACTAAAACATTGATGTATATTCTCACAAATGCCTTCAATACCATTCACTCTATTGTCAGGATTCCTTCGATCACTTGTTGCACCTGCTTTCGCTGATGCATAAGCTGGTGAGCGATCTCCCGATCGTGCTGTGGACTTCTGGGCGGACTCTTCGGAGGACTTCGCGGCGCAACTTCTGAGGTTGTTGCACTTCCTGCGGGTGGCGCTTCCAGTCGCTTCAGAAACTCATTCTGCGCGGGTGAGCGTCTCTTGTGATCTACAACGTGATCCAATGCCAGATCCAACAATGGCAGGCTCGGCATCTTCTTCTTCTCCACGGAGTCCAGTGGCTTGGCTCTTGCTTCGCCATTCTCACCCGGAGTACTGGAAAAGCTGTGCTGCACTGTCGCCATTCGAGCCTCGAGCTGGTGGATTCGATCCGTCAGCGTCCGGCAACGTACTTCCAGTCGTACAATACTCGCTGGCCGCTCGGCCATGGTCGGTTTCTTCTGATAGCGCTTCTCAAAGAGCGCAAACCAGGTTCGGATGTCGTGCACGTGGCGTTCCTTCAACTCCACACACTTGGCGTACTCGTGCTGTGTCGCAGCCACGATCACCTGGCATTGCTCGTGCAGTGAATCTGCCAGGGCACCATGCTGGTCCCGTGGAACAGCCGCATCCGCCTGTGTATGTTGCTGCAAGTACTCGTGTTCCACTAGCCTTTGAGCCAATTTCTCGGGTTTTCCGTCGCTCGCGAGCTCAAACAGATCGCAGAGGAAGCGGAATTCAAGCGAATCGATTAAAACCGCGTCTAGAATGCTCTGTCTGTCCAGGGAAGAACCGCGGACACGCGTTCCAGTGAGCAATTCGGTCATCACGTACGCGATGCTGCGCAGATCTTGTATGACTTCACCGCCGGCGGTCACGCGCTGCAGAAATGAGCGGCTCATTTGATCATCTGCGAGCAAACTACAGACACACACACATACGCGTTAGTAGCGGCTTTTGTTCAAATTGGGCGGACGATTGCACGTACGCTTGGTGCTGGATGTCCTTTATGGTTGATATTGATGGGAAGCAGGCGGCAATCTTCAGTTCGCTGCCGCAGATGAAAATGGACGACAGAGAAACCTGTGGACGCATGATGAGTTCATACGGTGGATGGAGCTGAAGGGAAATGTCACGAAGCTATAGCTCACACCGCCGCAATAGATCCCAGTCTAGTAGTGTGAATGAGCGTAAGGCAGAGCCGCATCTGCAAGACCTCACAGGCAGAATGCTACGAACCTGATGCAAAGCCAGCAGTCCGTGGGTAATTGCGTGGATATATCTGCGCACAAGCACTTTGTGCAATCGTCCAAACGACCGCAGCAATCTATCGTCCGTGTTAAGATCAGCGTCATGCAACGATGCTCATGATGTGTATCGCACATACGTGGCCAATGTCCGCGCTGGGGGAATGTCGGTGCTGCAGAGCATCACGCGGTCCGAGTCCGCACAGACCGAGTCGTACGTAAAGACGCTTGCGTGGTCTTGGTATGCGCTCTTAAAAGCAGCCAGCTCTTCTCGCAGTAGCTGCTCAACTGCGGTCACAGTGTGTGGGCGGACACGAACGCACTCGACCACGACTCTTCGACCTCTAGAGCCACAATCAGCATTAGCTAACCGCAAATAACGCGCACAGGAGGCTCAACCGTACGCACGTGTGGGTCTGTAGAGCACAGTGGATCTCGCCCAGTCGTCCGGCCGCCATGGGCTGCGCATTCACGCGCAGCGATGAAGCAGCCATTGCCATTGGCGTTTGGATCTTGAGCGGGTGGAGGTACCGTGGATCCCGTTAAACGAGATAAAAATACCTGTAGACGGAAACATTGCGTGACACACGTGCGTGTGAATGTTTGCGCATGACATATGAGGTTTTTCAAGCTTAAATGGATTGAAAAACCTCGACGTGTCTTAGTCGCCGTCGTCGCCCACAACACAAGAAAAAGCAAAAAGCCGGAATGTCGCCCAACCGAGTGCGCGTGCTCAGCGAGCGCATCATGAGCCGCGGCTTCGAGCCCACGGTCGGACGTCTGATGGAGAATGTGAGTATTGGAGATAGATATCTGCTGGGACGTTTCTGGTCTCGATATGTGCTCTGGAAGCAGAGGTATCGGGTTTCTAATCTCGGAGTGGATTTGTTGTTGTGGTGCTGCAGGTCCAGAAGGTCGTGCGCGCCCAGCCTGGGCTTCTGTCCGTCGAGACACTGAGCGACACGAGCGACCATCACAAATACGTCGTGCTCTCGGAGGTTTGTGACTGCGTATTGATCAACAACTGCTGTGGCGCAGGATCTAATCATGTGCTTGTTTGTGTGCGCCAGTGGCGATCAAAGAAGGATTACGATTCGTGGTTGGCCAGCGAGGACTTTAAGGAGTGCACAGCCAAGATCAACGAAGTGCTGGACGTGCCCGGCAAGCGCACCACGATCTTCAAGCGCCCCCAGGAAGACATTTTCCTGCTCTAAAGCGTCGCTTGGAGCGGGGCGGTAGTCCAGGATGACCGATTCACGATCTTGCGTGGGGGCCTTTGTGTTGTAGAGAGAGCGCTCTTGTTACTATCTATTGGCCTGATCTCTATCAATTCAAAGCGGTTCTGTATCACACACACACACACACTTCTTCTTCCCTGCATGACGTCAACGTGTTGCAGCTCAATTCATGTGCGCCACATGGATTTGTTCGGCCAGGTTGAAGTAGTACCGTGGGGCCATCTGTCCGTCCCCCCATCCAAGGGCCACTTGTAGTCGCCATCCGCAGACGAAGAGAGAGCACGCGTGAGTATGAGCAGCAGCCGCATCCGCGTGATCAGCGAGCGCATCATGAGCCGAGGGCTGGAGCCTGCCGTGGCCCGGCTCATGGAGAACGTTAAGACCAAGGTGCGCGCGCAGCCGGGCATTCTCTCGGTCGAGACGTTCCGGCAGCTGGGCGACGACCATAAATACGTCGTGTTCTCCGAGGTACGTACGTGCTCTTTGTTGCGTGTTGCGTATTGCGTTTGGATCGCTCACGATGGCGATACAGTGGCGCTCTGAGAAGGACTACGAGCGGTGGGTCACGAGCGACGAGTACAAGAAGATCTCCATGGCCATCAACGAGCTGCTGGACGTGCCCAGCACCAAGACCCGCGTGCTCAAGACCCCGCACGACGACATCTTTCTCCTGTAGCCAGCGACAGATACACAGCAGAGTAATACAGAAGACAGGGATGCAAAGCGTTAGTTATTACGACCAAGAGGAGGGTGTGGTCACCCGTTGTTTCTTCCATTAGGTTGGGTGTTAGCTATGGGACGTGTATGTAGCTTTCTATACACGCAAAAAAGGGAGGAGCGGGAGCGCGGAGCTGACCCTGGGCTCCGGAGAGGGCTTGAGGCTTCTTAGGCGTCGGCCGTCTTGTTCTTAATAAAATTCTTTATCCGGTCCACCGTCTCGCGCACAGAGCTGGCGAACGTGTGCGACTTGCAGTCCGATTCGCCCTTCTCCGCACGTTCGTACTCTTCCTTGAGGAATTCCTCCATGAGCTCTTCCTGGCGCGGCGTCAGCGTCCTACAGGCACAGACAAGGCATGAGTGACAAGGCTCAATCAAGCCAGCGATAGGGACTTGGGCGCAGAGAGAGACGTACTTTGGGATGGACACCTGCAGGTTCACGAGCTGCGAGCCACGGCGGTTCGAGTTGAGCTCCTTGATGCCCTTGCCACGCATCTGCAGCACCGTGTTGGGCTGCGTACCTCGCGGGACCTACAATTAATCAGCCGCCGGTATCAGCATTATCACCGAGTAAAGCATGTCAATCCGATCGATCTTACCTTGAGTTCCACTTCGCCCGTTAGCGTGGGCACGACGACCGAGCCACCAAGCACGGCCTGCGCGACCGAGATGGGCACATCCACGTGCACGTCGGTCTTTCGGCGCTTGAAGAATGGGTCCGGACGCACGTTGATGCCCACGTAGAGATGACCGGCCGGGCCGCCCTTGGTGCCGGGCTCGCCCTGGTGCGCCAGGCGCAGGTTCATGCCCTGGTCCACGCCCTCGGGGATCTTGACTTCGACCGTCTTGGGCTTCTTGACCGAGCCCTTGCCGCGGCAGGTGCCGCAGGGCGACTCAATGGTGTAGCCCTCACCGCGGCAGCGGCGGCACGGCGACTCGACCGCGAAGAAGCCCTGCTGGATGACCTCCACGCCTGAGCCGTTGCACGTGCGGCATTTCTTCTTGCTGGTGCCGGGCTTGGCGCCGCTGCCGTTGCACGTGCCGCACTCCTCGTTGGCCGTGACGTTCAGGTCGCGGGTCGTGCCGTTCACGGCTTCCATGAAGCTCAGCGAGATATTGACCTGGATATCCGCGCCCCGCTGCGGCGCATTCGGCGAGCGGCGCTGCTGGCCACCAAACATGGACGCAAAGTCGCCGAAGATGTCTTCAAAGTTACCCTCAAAGCCACCACCACCGTAGCCGCCGCCGCCGTTCGGGTCCACGCCGGCGTGGCCGAACGTGTCGTACTTTTGGCGCTTTTCATCGCTGCCCAGCACCTCCCAGGCCTCTGTGGCTTCGGCGAACTTCTTGTGCGCGTCCGGGTCGTCCTTGTTCGTGTCCGGGTGGTACTTCTTGGCCAGCTGGTAGTACTTCTTCTTGATCTCATTCTTGTCCGCGCCCTTGGACACGCCTAGGATGTCGTAGTAGTCACGCTTGGACTGCAGCGTCATGCGCGTGCTGTGGAATCCGGCAGTGCGCTGCTGCTGCTGCTGTTGGCCCACGATGCTGGAGTTGGCCAGAGCGACCGCAGGCGACGTACGCGCCTGCCACAGCATCTGCTGCTGCTGACGCTGCAGCGCGCGGCCGCAGAGCGAGCGCATGCCGACGGAGGATCGAGGATGCATGAGAGAGACTGATTGACACGCGCTATTGGAGACTGTGGCGCCACCACACCATCCATGGAGTAACCTCAGACACAGATTTTCACAAAAGAGGGTGAACTGAGTGGGAAGAATCCCAGATGTGGAGAGAAGGTGCAAGTTTCTAGAAGCCCAGACGCCACCGTTTGGCTCTGTGAAACGAGATCTGATCACCATGAACGGATCCAGTACGGATAAGGCCCACCAATGGAGCACAAGATAACAGTCATGTTTGGTGGTGGGGTCATGCTTGAGAGCAATAGCGGGCCGTCGTGCGCACGATGTCCATGCTCTGTATAGCGCAGAGTGTCCTAAAGCAAAAGCAACTGCTGCAGACAACCATGGCGCATTCCAGTGTTTTCTGGTGCCCGGCCACATCTATGCCGCAGCGTGAAGAGAGAGAGAGATCTGGTTTGCTTTCTATTCTGGCGCGTCTGTGAGCTGTGCTACCTACCATTGTCAGCACAGGGCTGGATTGCGATGCACCCGTGCGCGCGTGTGGCCAGAGTGACTACCTAGTGAGCCGACAACGAGAGTGCTTCTGAGTGCATCCAGCTGAGAGCGAATCATACAAATCAATCCAAGAGGCAACAGTAGTTCACAGCTTTTGGTGTATTCCCCACAAGCAAAAAACAAAAATATCCAGCGAGTGAGCGTCCAAGCCGCTGGCCGTCGGATCCAGTTCGCTCTTCCGTTCAATACCGCTCGATCCTTCTCGCGTCCTTCACGATTGCCGTTCTCATCCGTCGTCGTCACTTCACAATCATGCTCATCTGTCGGGCTTTCGAGTCAGTTGCCGAGGGTTCCTTCCCTGTAGATGCGCTCTAAACATTGAACGAAAGCACGCATGCCCACTTGGTCAGTCGCACAAACCCCATTGTCCGTTTGCAAATCCCCCCAACACACCGTCTCCCGCCATCTCTTCATTCATCTAGATCTCGGCATCCTTCGGGGACGCAGTGAGGTAGTGGAAGCCAACGAGCGACACCATGATCACCGCGCCCAGGCAGTTGACAAAGGTCATGAGCATATCGTCCATCTCGTCGCTGGTTCGGTCAGGGAAACAAGAGAGCGAGATACGTCAGTCAGCACGTCTTCCTCCCTCTCACATCATCTTATCAACTCGGTGGAGCTGCCAGCGCTGCGCTGGGGGCGTGCGCCGAGCCGTGAGGCCGCACGTACTTGTTCATCGTGCCCAGTTCGGATGCTGCTCTTGCTGATCGCCGCGCACGTGGCAGGCCGATCCAGACCGATCCGAACCCACGGGTTTCAGGCTTCTTGTGGCCAGTTCAAACCTGTCGACCCGGCTGAAAACTTACTGTGCTACACCTTAATAATAGACCCTCTATTTCCACTCAATGCGACAGGTCTGTTATTCAGGGGTGTCACAGTATTGCGCAAATCGCCGTGAATGGTGGCGTGCGTCCGCTAAGTACGGTTTTCTCTTGGGCCCATCATCTTTCCTCATCCAATGCCGCATAAACAGGAGCGCGGGTCATGGTGCACCTGCGCGCCGTTTTATGCCGCGGGCGTCGTTTCAAGCCGATCGGCCCGGTCCACAGATCTGCAGCTCTTCATCGAAGCAATGGGGTTCCAGTATCCACTCGGACCATAATCGACGCCTGGCTGTTTGCGCGGGCTGGTGGATGCGTACAGTTGGACTCTTGTGTTCGTTCAGCTGGCAGATGCATCCTCCTCTGCGACGAGAAACGCGGGCGAGTCGCGTTGCTTGAACGCTGTAAACAAGTTGGCCGTGTGTGTGCGATCGCTGGGTCAGCTCTTCAGCATCCGTCCATCCTGTTCTAACGAGATGACTTGAAAGCCACGTCCTGATCGTGGAGTTTGGGCATTGGCCCATGAGGAGACACATGGCTGCAGGGAGGGAGAGAAGGAAGGGATCTTCATGATGGGGGGACACGCCTGGGATCTCAAGAAGGAAGAACGCATAACCCACAACCAGAGTCACATAAAGAAAACGCCTTGTGCATCGTGCCAGATTGGCTTATAACCAAAGAGAGAGAAGCAGGTTCCCCCCATCCTTCCACCAACGCAGCAGGAGAAAGAAGAGGAGGAGGAGGGGGAAAAGAACCGGCCCACCAACATCATGCTCGCATAATCTACAGTATATCCCCCTCAAGTTTCTTTCCTTTCCAAATCGGCCTGTCTCTCCCGCGCGCCTGCCGACCGAAAATAACACACTTTTTTCTTGCCTTTGCCGGTTCAGAACCCGAGGGCTATTGAAGCACATTTCGCAATTGACTCTCTCAAGTCCACACTCACCCAAACCGCAGCTGCCGCCGCCCGCCCCAGAATCGTCTATTCCGGTCGGCCCGAGTGTTTAATTATACACTCCCGCAAATCCGAGCCCCACTCTGCAATCTGCGATATCATTGCCCAAGCGTCATCATTCCCGCCCAATCTTGCTCATTGTTACCATGGCCGACATCCAGTCCCAGCGCCTTCAGCGCGTGTACGAGAACGCCAAGAAGAGTCTGACCATTGACACACACGTGTGCATGGCCTCACTGCCGTCCACGCAGCAGGCCACGTTCTACCGCATGGACATCTCTTTCCGCTGCACGCGTAACAAGTGGAGCATCGCCAAGCGCTACTCTGAGTTCTTCCAGATCCGCCGCACGCTGCTGCGCTTCTTCAAGCAGTACAAGGCCGAGTGTGGCGAGACCTCGACGCTGCCGTTCAAGGCGCTGGAAGACGCGCTTGTGGCCTACTTCCCGCGCCGCCACATTCGCGGCGACACGCCGGCTATCATTGAAGATCGCAAACCGGCACTCGAGGCATTCGTGCAGCTGCTGGTCAAGGTGATCTCCTGCATCCCGCTCGTCGACAACGGTGCCTCCAGCTCCTCGCCCATGGATGCCAGAGACTCTGTGCGCATGGCGCTGCTGTACCAAATCCTGCGCGACTTTCTCGAGTACCCGGACATGCAGATCGAGAGCGAGGCCAAGCTCAAGTTAGCCGTGCTCTCGCTCGAAGACGTCGTGGTCGACTCGCAGAGCAACCTCGTGGCACCCAGTGCCTGCCTGAGCGACTGCTGCAGTATCTGCCTCGGTGAATGGGACGACGAAGAGTGCGCCGGCATGAACGTCGTCAAACTGCCATGTCTGCACGCGTTCCACGAAGACTGCCTTATGGAGTGGCTGCATGGCAACACCTTCTGCCCCATGTGCCGGGAAGAGCCCTCGATCTCGCCCTCGACCACAGCCTCCAGCAGCTCGCCCACCGAGTCCCCCACTGCCTCTCATTAGGAAAGACGCAGGTGCCCCCCCACTCCCATTAGACTCCTTAACCTACCTTATTTATAAAGACAACTCGATGCCAGAGCTCCATTCCCGTCCATTCCTTCCATTGTTAACGGCATGGCATCGGAACGCAAGCAGCTGCGTGCGTGGTTGGCGCAAACGCAACGTGACCATTATTTCGCGTTAGCCCTGCTGGTCCGCTGGTGTGTCGTCTGGGGCATAGCCGCTGAGCGCGACCATGTCACATCTAGGATTTATCTGGCTGTCCACATGGCGCAGGTTGCTTGGGCAATTGCGTTTGAGAAGGACCGCCCGCCACACGAATGACTCACTCCCACTCATCCATGCCTACACTTGCGACATGGACGCGCAAGAGCCACGGACGCGGGTGGAAGGAAGTTCGGGTGGAAGTTCGGAGCAGCTACACTTTCCCGCTTTCGAACCTGCACTTGCTCAACTGCAATTGCAACGCCGGGGAAGAACGATCGGACGGACCACTGTTTCCCGTGCGTGCGTGTACACTTACGCGATCATGTGCGTCCCGGAGGCAGAAGATGCGCAATGCCAATGGAGCAATCCTGATGACGCGCAGTGCGAGGCCCGTAATCAGGACCGTAAACCACGCATCTTCACTGTGGTTGTGGCTAGATCTGTAATTTCATGGAAGATACGATCGGATGGCTTCACACAAGTCACAGACAGAAGCAAAGACACGAGAGGGGATGGAGCTCATCGCTCTTCCTCTTCATGCTGATCGAGTCAGGTGGGATCTTGCTGTTGTGTACTGTATCAAGACAGCCCCTCTCAAGTACTTGAAGGCAAGTAAAGAGTAGCATGAATCTTTAGACAGCCCCGTTTGCTTCTGGTCTACTTCTCTTCACTAGGCTGGCAGCTAACTGCAGCTATGGCCATCAGCTACTGAACACCATTATTGACCCTCCTCCTCCATTCATCCCCTGCTCTGTCTTTGAGAGCCACCGAACACAAACGCAAACGGATAAAAGGGCTCTGTATTCGAGTCAATAAATGGTGATCGGCGGCATGCTTTGGGTCGTTCGATGGATGGATGGATGGACGCGAATCTAACGAGGACGCGTTTCCCATGCAACGTGCGTCTGTCAAGTTTAAGTGCGGACAGCGGCATTGCGTGTCTGTGTGCACCGCACGTGCGAAGGGAGCTTACCGCTCAAAGTATGCGACAACCTTGGCAATATCGATGCTGGTCTTGTCCTCGTCGCCCAACTGGATCGCCGAGAACGCCGTCGTGGTCTCCGTGTCGCTAAACAGCAGCGGTTCGTTCAACATGGCGCGCTGCAGGTACTTGACACTCACGCGGCCAGAGCCGTCGTCGTGGCCTTCCGTGAGCGTGCGAATCATGTTGGCCTGCAGCTGCGATCGACGGAGCGGCACTTCCTCAGGGAACGAGTGCAGACGGTAGATCGAGCGGTACTTGCGCACGTAGGACTTGTAGTCCACGTCAAGCTCCTTCAGCTCGCCGTCCTGGAGGTTGTACACGAGACCGTGGATGCGCGGGAACCCGTACTTAACCTGGTGGCGCTGCACGAGTCCGATCTTGAAGATGTTAATGCACTGCTCAATCGTGTTGAGCTCGATGACGCGGTCAAAGCGCTTCTGCGGGTCTTCAATTTCCTGCAGCTCATCGTGGTGCAATCGGCAGACTAAACAGACAAATACGCATAAGTAAAGCAGGCCAATCGACCAAGTGGAAGGCTTTAAAAGCAGCACGTACCATCGCGAATGTTGCGCAGCCAGTTGTCCAGCAGGCCCATGTGCTTGTTCTCCATGGCCGCACGCACACCGCCGCAGCCGTAGTGGCCGCACACGATGATGTCCTTGACCTTGAGCTGCTCGACTGCGTACTGCACGACCGAGAGACTGCTCACATCGTTGGACACGACCATGTTGGCCACATTGCGGTGCACAAACATCTCACCGGGTGCCAACCCGGTGATCTCCTCGGCGGGCACGCGCGAGTCCGAGCAGCCGATCCAGAGGTACTGCGGGTGCTGGCCGATCGAGGTCTTGTCGAAGTAGTCCGGGTCCAGCAGCTTCTTGCCCTCGCGCCACTTCTTGTTGTTCTCGAAGAGCCGCTCGAGCGATGCCGAGTGCGTCTCGTCTTTCTGCGAGTGGAAGCCCGCGACGGCCTGCAGCCGTGTGGGGCTGCGCATGGCGGCCTGCAGCAGAGCGCTGCCGCCGTTGGGGCGTTGTGCCACGCGCAGCAGAGGAGTCGCCAGGAGTCGAGTGGCCATGAAAAGCTCTTGGGGGTCTTGCGTCCGAAGTCGAAGTTTGTTGTGTGATGATCTTCGAATATCGGCGGGACTGTCGCGCTGGTTTAACAAAACCGCCCCGGTTTTGTAACCTGCCCAGGTGTTTGCGTGGCCAGTGATAGGAGGCAGGAGTGATGGTTTCGGGGGTGAATGCCAAAACACGGCAGCCACAAGAACTCTGCGTCATGCACGTGCGTCATGCCGATCTGAGAAATACGCGGTTTTGATTGGATGGAATTCTTTTCGACCAATGGAAAGTGTTCAGATAGGATGAGCGATTCTGGAAAACGCAATACCCAGCATCAAACATGCATGTTTGGACGTTTGAGATCGAGGGCTTCTGTATTTGCATAGAGATTGGAACAGCATCGTCCCCTCTGTGTGTGTGTGTGCTCCTTGGGGATTAGAAGACTGGCGTGTGCCAGCCACAATACAATTCCTGTGGATATTCTCATGCACTTCCCACCATCCACAAACCTACATTCGAGACCCGGGTCTTCAATTGCCCAAACTGAACCCGGACCCATCTATTTTTGTATCTCACCCAAAATGCACTGGGTATTTTACTGAAATATACAAAAATACGAATGACCTCCGGGTCAAAAAGTAGGCCCACCCACCCGTAGACCAGTCAGTCTGGGCCCGCCCACTAACCCCACTTGATGAAAATGCCAACGGACAAGAAGCAGCGCCCGGCCCCGGGATCCATGTACTTCCCGCCCATGACGCCGGTGCTGCAGCCCTCGACCATGAGCTCCCCCACGCGCACGCCGTCTGGCTCTAGCGCCCACGGGGCCAGCCCCAGTGGCAGCAGCATCAACACCTCCGGGTCTCCATTCAACTCGTTCGCCAGCGCTGCGACCATGACCAAGGCCCTGACGCCCAACAAGCAGCTTGGCGAGCTCTTGCGGTCCATCGAGCCGCGGTACTGTTTCCAGCCGGCCGTAGAAGAGCTGCTGCTCGAGATGGCTTCCGAATTCGTCGAGAACGTGGTGGATTTCTCCAGCAAGCTGTCCAAGCACCGCCGCTCGACCGTGCTGGAAGCCAAGGACCTGCAGTTCTCGCTCGCCAAGAACTACGGTATCTCTCTAGCGGGCGTGCTCAACACATCGCGTATGGCTGGTGCCATGGATCCAACGACGGTCTCTGGCTCAGCGGAGCTCAACCCACTGGGCCAGGACTTGCTGGTGCGTGCACGCCCGATCAAGAACTCGCTGCACATGCACCGCCTGGCGCTCAAGCGCAAGACGCTACAGCGCACCAAGGCCAAGCTGCTCAAGGGCGCGCGCACTAGCAAGGTCTCGGACCTCGCAGCGCGCAAGCTCGTGCGCAAATCCAGCACGTCCGCCACCAAGTGAGAGAGCAGCTCTACGGACCAGAAGGCCGCAGGCTTGAGATCACCAAACGTCGAATGATATTTATACCCACGAAGCGCGTTTTTTTCTTTCTGGTGTTTTCAATTTAAATGACATTTACAATGAATGGGAACAAATCACACGGTCCGGCTCATACAAAATAGCACACGAGCGAGCAAGAGCGTCCGCTCGCTCGTATCCGTCTTCTTCATCTGGGCTTATACCAGCTCGGTGAGGCTCGTGACGACGTCGGTGTCAAAATCCAGACGCGGGGCTTTGAGTGGTGCATTATTTCCACCGCCTCCCATGGTCATGCCATTGTTCATGCCATGGTTCATGCCGTTGTTCATACCGTTGTTCACGGCTGACGCGGCGGCGTGCGCGGCCGCAGCGTTGGTCGGCGTGGTTTTCTCCGATTGCGGGCGGGCCCGCTTCTTGTACTTGGTTCCCTTGAGCGAAACGGCCGGAAGGATCGAGCTGTCTTTGTGCAGGTCTTCGGCGGCCGGGATCTCGATGCGCAGGTTCCGGTTCACTTCGGCGTACGCAGCGGCCTTGTAAATCGTATCGAATCCGTCCATTAGTGCAGTCTCGCTGGCAAAATGCAGCGAGACGGCGATGAAATGCCGACACGGGATGCCCAGTTGATACATTTCACCGCATGTGCACGTGCGGAGTGACAAATCCACACGGTGTGTGATCTTTGGGCGGGCACCAGTACGCCACGTGAACGCGACTTGCTCGTCGCATAGTCGGACCGTGTACATCTCCGACTCATGCAATTCGCGACGGTACAGTAAATCGGCACCTGGTGTCAATAGCGGATTTTCAGCCAACAATTTGTTCACAAGCTGACTTTTCTTGAAGATCACGTCCATCAAGAAGGCCAAGAAGCTGTAGATCAGATCGAAGGGAGCCTCATCACTGAACTGCACTTCGGAGCCCATAATGGCCTCTTCAGAGCCCGTACTGGACCACTTGTACAGGCGAACAGCGCGGTTAAGATACGACGCCCAATTCTTGGGATGCACAGCTCGGATGAATGCTGCCGCAGACGGATTCAAGCTCTCGAGCTGGTTCAACAGCTTTACAAAGCCTTCCTCGGTATCCTGAGCCTGCATTTCCCAAATCAGGTCTTCCAGAGCACCGAGCTTCGGGATATTCTTATCGCGATTAATCTCTTCAATCAAACTGCGCACGCAAAACATGATTTTGGCGCTTCTTGCCTCGTGCGCCAGAGCTCGAAGCAACCCATTTTGATTGTGGCTGCAGAAAACGGGGTACCCGTCGAAACGAACGCCACCGGTCTTGGCCATATTCAAGAACCACTTCATGTGATCCATGTCACTGTTGGGCATCAGCGCAAAGGCGAGCACTTGGTGCTTCAAATCTCCATCACGACCGATCAAAAGAGTCATGCAGCCATTGTAACTCACACTATCGTATGTGACAACCTTGATGCCAAGAACCTGCTGCATGCACAACAGCGCCATTGGCGTCGCGTTGGGCATGAGGAAAGCACGGACGAAGTGGCCCTGTTCATCCTTCTCGTAGGATACGGTCGACCCGGGGTTCTTCTTGGCAAACGAATCCAACAGACTCGGAATGAACTTGTAACTCTCTGTCAGATCGTCGGTCGAAGTGGCGACAACCAATCGCTGAGCACGGTACGCCATTCCACGAGGAATTTTGATACCAGACTCGGAGTTCTGGAGAAAATTATCCGTCAGCAACTTGCCCGTGGACTTGGAATGCGTGATCACCGCTTGACGGAAGAATCGCATCTCAGCTAGCTGACGAGCAGTCGGCTTGGGCTGGCCAGTGCAGTTATCCGAGTGCTTCAGATTCATGGCCGAGATCTTCCAATTCTTGGACTTCCATCCCTTCACAAGCTGCACAAACCACAGACAAGTCTCGTCGGAGCAAACGTACTTTTTGTTGCTGCCGCCGTTGTTTTTCTTGCACAGCTTGGACCGCTTGCGTTGCACCACAAGCGAAAAGTCACTAATGGCCTTGGTCGCTTCCTTGCCCGTGCTCCATCGCATTTCATGCGTCAGCTGGTACTTCGAGACGTCATCGACCAACAGCGTTGAGGACGGATGGCCCAAGCCGCCTTCTCCGACGTGCTCGTGCATGCCACTGCCATCGGCCATCATGGTCGAAGCGCTTTTGGCTGCTCGGCTTGCCTGCTCTTTCTTGCGCGCATTGAAGTTGCAAGTCTCGAGACATTCCTTCGAGTGCAGCAGATGCATGGACAGCACCGTGTATTGGTCACTCGTGGTCTGGGACTCTTCCAGCACGACCATCCACTCGCAGTTGGAGTTGCGATGGTTCTGGCACACAATGCGGCGCACCGTGATGCTCTTGCCCTGGAAAATCATCTGCGTGACCTTTTCAGCGACTGCACGACGGCCCATTTGGTGCGCCATGGCTCGGATGGCGCCAATGGCGTCCTTCCAGGACATGAACACCGAGCCCACAAAGACATGCGAGCTCATGGCATTGCCAGAAGCCGTAGCACCGTCAGTGCGCGAAGCCCCCGAATTACCTGCAACCATGCTGTTCATGGGGGTCAAGCCTGCGCCAGCAGCTCCATGGTGAACTGGCTCGCCGCTGACGTCGACGGAGTGCAGTCCATGCACAGCCGACAGATCGTCGTGCATCATGCGCTGGAACGCGCCATTGTCCGCCTGCATGACCCCGACGTTCGGCTGACGCGAGGCTTCGGGGCACTTGGTCTTGTGGTGGGTCGTGTTCATACTGGAGATCTTCCACTTCTTCTCGCTCTTGATATACGACAAACGCACGAACCACTTGCATTCCGGCGCGTTTTCGCACTCCACGACCACCATATTGGACGACGAGGACGAGCTGTTGCTGGCGCTGCTGATGCTGCCGGTTCCCAGGGTCGACGCGTCCTCGATCGACTCATCCAGATCTCCTTCCGACGTGGCCAGATCGCCTGGCAGTGGCGCATTCAAGCCTCCCGGTGCGGTTGCCGTTGCGGGGGTCACAGGACGCTGCTGGATGCGCACGCGGCGCTGCTGGGTCTGCTCGGCAAAGGTCTCGACCACGGCCACGGCATCGGCGATAGTCACATAGCGATCGTCCTTGCGCAGGCCGCCGGAGGACGACGGCGTGGTCGTCGGCGTGGCACTCGCCATCATCTCGTAGAGCACTCGCGCTCGACCGCGACGGCTTTTGTCAAATTCGCTCCCCGAGAAGGCAGTTCCCCGCCTCCGGTTTTGAAAAGGATAAAAACCAAGGTTTTTTTCTCAGCCAGCTCTCACAGACTCCGTGGAAAGAAGGTTTGAGATGGGACGCACGAGGTTGTGAGGTTTTTCTCTTTGTTCAGCAGTCACTGTTCTGAGGAGGGACATTAGTGACTGGCATGAGGAAGCCAGCAGCAGCATGCGGCTTTTGCTGCTTCCAGCAGCTCCGCGCGCGCAACCAGATCGTGTACGAGGTATTACACAGATCTCAAGATCTCGAAGTATGTGAATGAATTGAGCTCATGCAGGTTGGATGATGCTGTAGGATGCGCTGGTACTGGGCATGGTGGACCACAACCCACGCGCCAAGACGCATCTGCTCGTGATCCCGCAGCAGCATATTCCGTACGTGGACGACTTGACCGCGTCGCATCATGACTTGTGTAAGCAGACCGTACTCCTCGTACCTTGCAATGTATGATGGGGCTGGTTGCTCATTGGCTTGGTAACAGTGCGTCATATGCTTGATACGGGCAAGCGGCTGATGATCCAAGATGGCTACAGCGACGATTTGAAAGACTGCCAGTACGTACGCCCCACTGCTTCCTCGTCCCCATCCGCATAATTGAAACAGTTAAGTGGCTAAATCTGCTCTTGTGTCATTGGGCAAACAAGGTTCGGCTTCCACCGGCCTCCGTTCGCGTCGGTCCCGCATCTCCATCTCCACTGCCTCGGGCTGCCATTCCGTCCGAGCTGGAACCGCATCCGGTACACCGAGTCGATCCTTGGGTCCTACGTCGACGCCAATCGTGTTCTGGCGAGTCTGCGTCCTGCTGCATCCGACAAAGCGAGCGAACCGTCAGACGGAGACAGCGAGCGCTGACGTGAGCGAGAGTGAATAGATTATAGAGTTAAGTGGCTTGTCGTCTGGCAGAAGAAGAAATGGAGTCAACTGCACAAGAAAGAGAGAGCGTGATCCGGTGGTGAATCTACTCGTACGACCCCGATTCGATGTACTTGAACTGCTGACTCTGTGTGCTCTGTGGCTTGGTCTTGACCACATACTTGTTCACGCGGATGGACTTGAGCAGGCCGTCCGACATCTCGCGGAACGTTTCCTCCAGGTTCTCCACCGACTCGTTGTGCGAAATCACGATCTTCTGCAGCGTCTCCAGGTTCTTCTCGCGCGGCTTCTCGTGCATGAGCTGTCGGTCTTCCTCCTCCATCTCGGGGTCCTCGCGCGTGCGCAACAACAGTGGAATATCGGCCGGATTCGGCGTCGCCATGCGAGGCACGCATGCAAAATGTAGCAGCAGATCTGGGATCTCTTCGTTCATGTTCTCCAGCTGCTTGGAGATGACCATGTACTGGCTCAACAGCTCCGGCCTGCACGCACACAAAGGAAGTCAGTCAGCCTCTTCCCTCTCACTGCCATCCACAGAGAACCTCATACCAAGTGCTGGCTGGGTTCCAGGCCAAATTATGCTCCAGACGAGCGATCGTATGGCGCAGATGGTCAGCGCGCGCACGGATACTGCTCATGGCGCGGTCCACATCGCCGCCCCCTCCTGCTCCAGTCTGCATCATGATGGCGTCTCGGACTCGACCTTGGTCCAGTGTCCAAATAGGAATACCGGTTTTGTACCAGTACATGTAGAGCCTTATGTGGAGCACACCAGCTTGAAGGATAGATCTGTGGGTTCACTGGGAGAAAGTCTCACGTGGCAACAAGAGAGTACGCGTGCGTGGAAGGAAAAAGAACGTATGCATTACAGAGGTCATCGCTTCTACATGGAAGAATTGGGCGTGAGTGACTGAGCCTGCTCTGCAGCGCAAGAGGCCAAGCTAATTGCAGTTGCAGCCAGATGAGTTGCCATTCCGGTGCGTTGCTCCATCCGTGAGCTGCAAATCAAAGAACCAAGTTAGAATAGAGATCGCGAGATGCTGGCAAGGGCTTGAAGGATGTATCATACCGTCTCGCCCTTGGGGCGACTCGCATCGCCGACCATTTCTCGGATCGTGATGAGCTCGGAGGCCATGGTTAAAAAGGCTTCTTCGACGTTTTGTGCATTCTTGGCACTGGTTTCCAGGAACGGGATGGCCAGGCTATCGGCGAAGGCCTTGGCGGACTCGTACGAGACGACTCGGTTCTCGCTGATATCGCTCTTGTTGCCGACCAGGAGCTTACACGTGCCCTCGCTCGCGTACCGGTTCACTTCATTGAGCCAGTCGTTCACATGATCGAACGATTCCTGTGTGAATCAATATCCACAATGTTAACACTCCGTTCATAACGAGCAGACAGCGTCGGTCCAGTCGTACTTGGCTCGTGACGTCGTAAACCATGATGATGCCGTCCGCGCCGCGGTAATACGCGCTCGTAATCGTTCGGAACCGCTCCTGACCTGCAGTGTCCCACTACACAAGACACTTGTTAGCTATCATAGACCAGGTGGTATGCGGTCTGGTGGAGAAGACCAACGTACGATCTGGAGCTTGATCGTCTTCTTGTCGATCTTCACCGTGCGGAATCGCTGTAGACACCACCAACAAGTCAATACTTGAGCACGCATTGGATCCTGGAAAGGCCAACAGCCACTCACAAAGTCCACGCCGATAGTGGTGATGTAGCTCTCTGTGAACGCGTCATCCTGCACACATACACGACGGATCCATGAGTCTCACGCAGTACACCAGGGCAGCGAGATCGCTCAACGCACCGCGAAGCGCAGTAATAAACAGGACTTGCCGACGCCCGAGTCTCCTATCAGTACCAGCTTGAACAAATGGTCGCTTCACAAAGCAAACCCACGCATCAGTTAAGCACCGCTGTGCGCTCTCTTTCTGCACACAATGCTCCGTCGCCATCAGACGCCGTCGACACACAGAGCCAACGTACTAATCTCTCGACATGGCGGCGGCTGGCTTGAGCTCAAGGCGGCGTCTGGCTGTCTGTTCTGCTTCTTCGCACTCGGGAGCGGCACTGCACCGTCGCACTCGCGCTCAGCAGTTTTGTTCTGGTTTATTTATCCCAACCGTCCCTCTTCACATCAAGTCTGGCAGGATACGCCAATGTGGGCCGCCGTGTGGAGCGTGCCACCTGTTTTCGCCGGAGTGTGGGCCGAGTGACCCACATTGCGTCGTCCGTGTGCGTCGTTGCACTGTTACAAACCAAGCATAGCAGTGACAATGGCAGCCAAGCTGCCGGAGCTGAGTGCGGACGCCTGCCGCGTGTGCGGCCGCGAGGACGACGAGGAGTTCCTGGTGCTGTGCGACGGATGCGACCAGCCGTACCACACGGTGTGCCACGTGGGCTGCGTCTGCTGTCGCCAGAAGCCCAAGAACAATTTCAACCGCAAGCCCGCGGTGCCCGACGGAGACTGGTTTTGCAAGTTCTGCGCCGGCCATCTGCCTGCCGCTGGTACGTGACGCAGACGCATCTGCTTGTGTGTGGTCGCGGTAGACAGAGGCGTGTGGGTGCTGATGCGGCAGTTGTTTATATTGCTGTATGTTGTTGCGCGTGGCTTTAACAGGCAGCAAGGGCCCGGTGTCGTCGGTCTTCGCGTGGGGAGATAACGAAGATGGACAGGTAGCGGTCGAGCGGCGCTGTTTGCAGTGCAATAGATACGACAAGGACGTATGTGATGTTCACATGGACTCGTGCGATGTGTAGCTTGGACTGCCGGAGATTGAGGACAAGAACGTCTGGACGCCGACCAAGGTGCACGAGTTCGACGGCATCGGTGTGCTACAGATCGCGTGTGGCGAAACCATGAGCTACGCGCTGTGTAACGACACCAATGTGTACTCGGCTGGTGTGGGGCTCAATGGCCAATTGGGCCACCAGGACATGGTCCATGAAAAGCTCAAGAAGTTCCGCAAGGTAAACGATCGCGTAGCTCGGCGGTATTTGTTGCGGTGCTCATATTCAGCGCCTCATTGTTGCCTAGATTGAAACGCTTACAGAGGACAAGCGCCCCAAGAACGAAGGACGGTTGGTGCTGGTTTGTTGCACTTTCAAGCGTGAGTGGTTGCTCAACGCTGCCTGTTGTGTAGTATTACCCACCTCTCTGCCGGTCGTGACTTTTGCGTGCTCTCGACTGCGGAGGGGCATGTGTACACGTGGGGCAATGGAGAGTACGGACAACTTGGCCACCAGGAAAACAAGAACAAGAAGGTGCCCAAGAAGATCTCGGCGCTTCGAGAGCTGGAGATCCCAGTCGAGTTGGGTTCGTCTACGCTTACTTCACATGACTTTGCTATATGAGTTGTGAGATCTGACGTTTGATGTCTACAAACAGCGTGCGCTGGCAGTGATTTTGCTGTGTTCACATCGAAGGAACCCGCTGATGATAGTCAATTCTACACGCACAAGCCTGGCGTTTTTATGAGCATGGGCGGCAATGCCCAGGGACAACTTGGTGATGGCAGCGGCAAGAACCAATGGGTTCCACAACTGATCAACAAGGACGCACCAGAGTTCACCAGCGTACGTACAGCTGCCATATGCATTTCGAAGCATGCCACTAAGGTTGTTTTCCCATTCTTCGTAGCTTGAAAACACGAAAATCGATGACCCAGTCGAGTTTCTCCTTGGACGAGATCTTCGCGTCCTCGCAGCGGGAAAGGCTCACTGCGTGGCTGTTGCTGTGGGGTGCGTACAGTAGCTTGCCGAATCAAACAGAGCAAAACACTGACTTGATTGTGTGATCTACGACAGCACGAAGGGAGCTTGGACGTGGGGCTTCGGTGAATTCGGTACGCGCCACTTTCCCTGCCATTTTAAATGAGCGGTGTCATGTGCTTACTTTAATTGGGGTGTAGGCCAACTGGGACATCCTAAGCCAGAGCCTCCACCGGGTCAGTCGAAGTTCTTCCGCCAGCAATTTCGCGTGCCGCGTCCGCGCTTTGTCCAGGTATGACTCCGACCGTTGCGATCGTTCGTCTCACTTGTTCATGGTGCTAAGCTATGCATCTATTCTTAAGGCACTGAAGGATTTTGTCGTCTCCCAAGTCGCTTGCGGAGGTCAGCACACTCTGCTGCACCTTCAGGATGGCCGTCTCTTCGGCATGGGCGACAATGAGTTTGGCCAGATTGGTGTCAAGCGCGACGAGTCGGCTGAGAAGGCGATTGTCGAGCTCCCGACCGAAATCACCGCGTTTACCGGCATCAAACTCAAACAAATCGCGTGCGGTGACGAATTCTCCGTGGCGCTGACCTCGAACGGTGAGGTATTTACCTGGGGCCGTGGCCAATACGGCCAGCTTGGCCTTGGCAAGGACCACGTCGGTCCTCTCGAGAAGCCCACCAAGGTGCCCACGCTGCCATCTATCAAGAAGATCTTCGCAGGACCCAACCAAGTGTTCGCTGTCGAGTTCACGGATGGTACGTGTGCTCATTGTTGCTCTTGGGTATCGTGGCGAAAAACCCTGGCTGAGAATGTAGTCCATGTCCATGAACTATAGAGAAGCTGCCCCCTCTTCCCCAAGCGACCGAAGCCGGCGGTGCACCTGCCAAGAAGCGCGGGCGTCCAGCAGGTGCTGCTGCTGCCAAGAAGGCGCCTGCTGCTGCCAAGGCCAAGAAGAGCCGCAAGTGAACAGGCATGGCTTCAACTTGACGGGTCTCTAATAAAGTCACTAAATGTGTCCCGAATGTGGTCCGATGGTTGCTACAACGTAACGAGCTCTTATCATACTTAACCGAAGAGCAGTTTCATTTCGAGCGCGGTGCATTCGCGTCGTTATTACAACAGCGGAGCTCCTGGAAGCTGAGTTGCGGCGGTCATGGCGAGTCAGATGCCGTACGCGACCTACACGCAGCAGCCGCAGCAGTTCGCGCGCACCAACTCCAACTCCTTCGGCATGCAGGGCGGTGGCGGCGGCGGTCAGTACGCCACGGTCAGCGGCCATCCGATGCCGCAAGCATCGCCCATGGGCGCTGCGATCCACGCCTGGGTGCCCATCGTGCCGCAGGAGCTGCAGTACTACGACCTGCTCTTCAACATGGCCGATGAGGAGCATCGCAACTCCATTGGCGGACGCATCGCTGTCGCATTCTTCTCGCGCTCCAACGTGGACAAATCTGTGCTTCGCGAGGTAATGAAGGGAGAGGGATACATGACTGTTATCTATCGATGGTCTCAATGGACTCAGTCTCTCAGTGGTTGCGTAGATCTGGAGCATTGCCGACTCCCAGCAGCGCAGCGAGCTGTCGAGGAACGAGTTCTACGTCGCCATGCGCCTGATCGCCATGGCGCAGCGAGGCGAACCTGTGTCGATCCAACGCTTCTTCGAGACCGCGTCAATGCCGCACCCTCTGCCCATGCTAGAGGGTGTGCCTCCACCGCCTCAGCTTGGAGGAGCAGCGCCCCCCGCGTCGGCGTATCAGACGCATCCTGGCTACGCCCCTGCTCCCCCGGCCCCGACCGGAGGCGGATACGCTGTCACCGAGGAGGAGAAGGCCAAGTACGACGGCATCTTCCAGCAGTACGACACGGATCGCGACGGATTCCTCATGGGTGCTGAAGCTGTAGGGCTCTTCCAGATGTCCGGCCTTGACCGCAATGTGAGTCTTGCCTTGCCATGAGGGCGAATGATTGCGTGAGCTTGGTCTGATCCTTGTGCTTGTGGACAGATTCTGCGGGATATCTGGTCTATTGCGGACCGTGGCCAGGACAGCAAGCTCGATGTCAAGGAGTTCTACGTGGCCATGCATCTGATCGTCTGCATAAGCAAGCGAGGGCTTCCCATGCCCACGGAGCTGCCGGCCGATCTGGCCGAGTCGGCCTTTGGCCATCCGACGCCTCGGAGCTCGTTCACACTGCCCATCAACCCGGGCATGCCACCAACTGTCGGTGCTGGCAGTGGGCCTCCTTCTCGTGCCGGGTCGGTCCATGGGCAGGAAGCTGTTCACGCAGACCCCATGGACACGTTCGCGGGGCTTTCTCCGGCCAAGGACTCGCCCATGCCCAACATGCATGCATCGTTCACCAGCGCCGCCCAGTCGCCGCCCCTGAGCACATCTTCGTCTGTGGATTACACCAGCACTGTGAACCATCCGCCAACTGGTGATCAGCCGCCGAACTCTACCGGGAGTTTCTCTGGCATGGGAGGACTGCCTGGTCCTTCGAGCACGCGCAGCAGCCACGATTGGTCTCACACCAACTCTCCATCACTCGCCCCCACGCCGACTCCCGCCGCCCCTGCACCAGAGCAGCGAACAAACTCGACAACGGGATGGAACGCTCGCTCCAGCTTCACGGGCGCTGCGGCTATCGATGGCATGAATCATCCAGGTGGTGCTGAGCAGCAAGCTGCCAACATGCAGCGGATGAGTGGTGGCAATTTCATGCCCATGCAAATGAATATGCCACCGCAGCAGCAGCAGCAGGCTCCTCCTGCTCCGGCCGCCGTGCAAAAACCATTCATGAGCGACGCCGAGGAGCACATGGCGGCTCAGCAGCTGGAACAGCACAATGAGCAGCTCGTGCAATCGTTGACGTCCATCGAGCGCAAACAGGCAGCGATCGAGAAGCTCTCCAGCAAACTTCGTGAGCTGGACCAGTTGCGTCATGAGCTCGTGACGCTCTGTATGAAGAGAGACTCGGTTCGCTCAGCCACACAAGCGGCATCTGCGTCGTCCTTATCTTCGAATGTGAATCACGCCGAATTGGAAGCCAAGCGTGTGGTCGAAGCGAGCATGCACGGCCTGATTGCGGCCGAGAAGGAGGTTCTCCAGAAGTTGCAGGGCGATATCAGTGCGTACGAGCAGCAGTTGGAAGGCTCTATCAGTGCTCCGTTCGACGCGACCAGCAAGCCACCGCCTCCTGTGGCTAAAGCGACCCACGCACCAGTTGATATCAGTGGCAGTGGCGGCTTTGACGCATTTGGCTCCAAGCCCGCCGCCCCTTCGTCTTCTAGCGGCTTTGATGCGTTCGGATCGCCCAGTGCGCACGCCAACCCGCCCTTGTCGTCTCCGGCAGCGCCTTCTTCCAGTGGCTTTGATGCATTCAACGCGTTTGGCTCGAGCCCATTGCCTCAGCCGACTTCAACCACCAGCAATGACGCGTTCGATGCATTTAGCTTTAACTGATAAGCGTCCGTTATAAAATTCAAGAGGGAAACAACAGCAGGTGGTGAAGGCCGTAAATGTTGCTTGAATGTGACGGGACGTCATTTTCTGCTCAGTCCCGAGTGTACCCAATTCGGCTTGGACAGGTGGACGATGTCCAGTGCATGCTGCTGCTCGAGACGGCAGCTCAGCGCATGACAGCTTCAGCGAGACCGCTCAGTCGCTTTGTCCATGTGGACGTGGCGCAGTGGCTGGTAACCAGGTGAAGCACATTAGCGGTGAGAGAGTGCCCTGGGCGTACGGAGCACTAGCGGCGGAGCGCGCGATCGATTGAGCTGCATCAGAGGCTATCATTATGTGATGTTGGTACCGAGCCACGCAGTAGTGACAGTGACTCAAAGGTGATCATCTCGGCTGTTCGCGACGGCAATGAGCTGGTCGGGACGCTGCTGATCATCAGCGGTGTCGATGTGAACGCGATGGATACTATCATACACGCTGATGAAAGTGCTCGAGAGGAAGAAAGAAGCCATGGTGCGGCTGCTGCTCAAGCCCGGCAATCGCGTTAATACGCGATTCCCCATGGATACGTCGTTGTTCGTTACAGCTCTCGTATTATCGCTGCTCGATCTGGCCTCGAGACTAGCTCGAACGTGGTGGGGCGATCACAGAAAGTGACGCCAATGGCCCCACGCCGCTCATGTACGCGGTCGCGTCGCGAGATTCGTTCAATGCCCGATCAGGAACAAACTGATCCAAGAAAGACCCCCTAGAACAGTGGGTTGATCTGAATGATGCAGTGGCTCGGGTGTGCGTGTGGGAGCCAGCGGATCGGTGGGCAATGAAAGACATGGCGACAACTCTTCCATTAAATGGACAATGCGATCTGCCAGATCGCATTTCAGCCAATGAGCGACCAGTAACTGCATGCTTTTTTAGCCAATTGATAACGAGACCAGAGTTTGCCGCTTCGCCGTGGGCCTTGATCTTGAAGGGGCGTGCGCGCGAGAAGGTCCGTCCGATGGTGAGCGCCACCGACGCGCTGCGTGCCGCGATCTACGACGGCCTGCTGGAGAAGAGGGTGCGTACACACAGCGTAGGAGAGATGGATGCCCCGTCTCAAGCGACTCAGCTGCGCTGTCTCTCTGCTTGCTTTGAACCTTAGCGACGAACAGGCGGATGGAAGAAGAAGCACTTCGTGCTCACGCACACGCACCTGCTGTCGTTCGACTCGGTCGAGTCCTCCGATGCGCGGTCCTCGCTCTCGACGGTCGAGATCCTGAGTGTGCAGGCCAACGAGAGCGACGCGCAGCAGCGGTCGTTCCAGATCGCGCTCTACAAGCACAAGAAAGAGTTCCGCGCGGCGACCACGGACGACCGGAATGCGTGGGTGGAGGCCATTGAGTCCGTATCGCCCATGAAAAAGGACAATCAGTCGTCGTCTAGAAGCGACAGCACCATGGACATCTCCAACGAAGCGAGTACTACCACCATGGGGTCTCGACTGGGCGGCCGAGTGAGTGCAGTCGGTCGAACGAACAGTTCGCATGTCCCTGAGAACGCTGCTGCGACGCTCGTGGGCGCAAGCGGAGTGGATCTGCTGGCGTTATGTGAGCAGATGAAGAAATCCTTCTCGTGGCAGCTCCAGATCAGCAAATCGTTCACGGGCAAGGACTTCATGGAGTTCCTGCGCAATAAGTTCCCAGATGCTACGCCAGACGCGACACTGGCCATCGGCCAGGATCTCATTGACAACAAACTGGTGATCCCACTCAAGTCTCACTTGCTGGACGATCAAGATTTGACCGCACGGTTCAAGTTTGTGGACGCTGCTGGCCCCAAGGCGCCGAAAAATCATTTAAATATGCGCTCTCAGTCCATCGCGGATCTCATGGGGCATACCCACTTTGACGCCACCAAATACGCCGAAGACTTCCTTCGAAAGCACTCAAGCGAGAAGATTGACGCCCACTGCAAGAAACTGATTCTTCAAAAGGTACAAGCGCGCAACGTGTTGAAAGTAGGCTCTTGAAGTGAGTGCTCACGGTCGTTTTCTATTGCAGGAGAAGACAATCGATGAACTGAAGGAGGAGATCAGCGTGAACTACACCTCGTTCATCAAGGCTGTGGTGGAGATCAAGACAATGGAGAACAGCGTCTCGGAACTGAAAATGCTTGTCCTGGACTGCAAACGATCGATCCAGACCCTGAAAAACGTAAACTTTGATACCACACCAGGTGCGACTGAAGTAGTCTCTTTCTGGGATCGGACTGAGAAAGCTTACTCTGTGTTGAATGAGTCCAGTGAAGAAAGAAATCCCAAGCTATGAGTCGGCAGAGAAAAAGAGAGAAGAGCGTGCCAAGAGCAAGGCGCTGGACAGTCTTATTCATGACCTCGAGGTATATTTGCATGAACGGAATTACGATGATTTTACTCGCCAAGCTCTCGACTTTAAACGAAAAGCCAAGGAGACTCCCGATTTTGCAACAGGGCGACAACAGACGACAGTACGTTGTCTCGAAGAGAATACAGTCATACGTACCCACTGACCCATGATTCATCACTTGCGTCATAGGTTCACGAACTACTCCAGCTATTCGTTCGCAAACTGGTTGACGAATTCAATGCCTCTATGCAGACATCAGAGCGTATGCATAAGAAAGAAAGTCATCTCAAGTATTTGATTCAACTGGGTGAGACCCATTTGGCAACTGAGATGTGTCTCCAGAACTACTCAGTGCGCATAGCAATGCAATTGAGGCACGTGCCATCATACGGTAATGCACTCAACTACGTCATCAATCTATCAAGAACATTTTTCACGACGCTTCTAGTTTGCTACGAAGACTACGAGCTCAGGTGCGATCCAATCATATGATCAGAGTACCGATGTACAGTATTGCTATATGTTCTCATTACTGATTGCTGGATTGTAGTTTCCGCGGCCAGAAAAGCGCTCACTTTATCGCTTTAACCGTGTGGATTTCTGCGCAGCTCGAGCGATTCGCTAATGATATTTTGTGCCACATTTTCCCGAATGATTTGCAAAATCCGTTGCAGGCGACGTCGACTCACTCCAGCACTGCTGCGATCGATGTCCCTGAATTCAAGAAC
Source organism: Elongisporangium undulatum (assembly GCA_023334555.1). Classification (NCBI taxonomy): domain Eukaryota; phylum Oomycota; class Peronosporomycetes; order Pythiales; family Pythiaceae; genus Elongisporangium; species Elongisporangium undulatum. Next base: position 9,576 of record JAADVF010000008.1, on the reverse strand, counting down.
GTCGCCAAATACGTCGCCAGTGCGTTGAGATACGTTTTCTATGGATCACGTCAGCTGGAACTTGCTGGCTTACCGACCGCGCACTGTCTCGCACCTCATCTGGTGCGTGGGCTGATTTTCTTTCTTGAAAGTTATGCTCGATCGATCAAAAGCACCATGAAGCAAGAGATCAAACGTGAACGGTGGGAAATGGCAAAGCGTACGATCCGAGACCCGGACAACAAAACAGAGCGCGAGATCATTTTGACCCAGAGTGCCCGATCTTTCTATAGCATGATTCAACAGTATCTGCGTGATGCTCAGCGAGTGTTGAATCCGTCTTGTGCGACTTCATTGTGAGTGCTCTACTATCCATTCCACTCATGTTCTCTCAACCTAACGTGTTGCTTGGTGCTGATAACACAGTGTTGCGGAAGTCCACGAAGCTGTGGTTTTGGAGGCTGATGATGTCATGATTCGTTATACGATCGAGATCACTCAGTATATGGAGAATCCAAAGTTGTCATCTTCGCTGCGACTGAAGCAAATTGTTGGGCTTCTAACCAATATCGCCTACGTACAAGATGATTGCGCTACCCGTTCAAACCAGATTCTTCACGAATTCATTACAAAGGCTGCACTGCAGAATCGTGAAGTGGAAACTCAGGTATGTATTGAGTTGGTTATACAAGAACGCGGTAGTATCCTCCTAACGCGTGTGCATTTTGAATGGTGACTGCAGAATTCGAGACATTGGCGGACATTGGTACAGCTTGGGACGAAAAGATGTGCGCAGTCCATCTTGAGCATGTCCATACAGTGGAAAAATATGGATCTATCTGAAGAATCGCTGCCGGACATTATCCATGGGAAAAAGGATACGCCCGTGCTGTTTGTGCACACTCTGATGCAAGACCTGAGCGATATCACGAATGGTCAACTTGAGAAGGCCATTCGAAAGCAAGCGAAGCGCGACGTGGGTGCAGACAACATGCAGCTGAAGCAACGTGATGAAGATGATGATGGCAATATGTTGGTCTCGATGATCTTAGAGGCAATGCTAGACGAAGTTCACGACGACTCCTCCTGGTGGGAACAGCTTGCCAAAGGATCCAAGGACAAGCGGATATCGGTGGGCTATGCCGGCATGAACAAGTTTATCGCAGAGCTGCAGGTATTGAGCCAGACGGAGCAGGCAACCAAGCGTATGGAGCAACAGTGCGAGTTGCTGATCGCTAAAATCACAGACACGTACAAGTCTCTTCATCCAGAAAAGAAACAGCAACCCAGCGACGCACCGAAGGAGTGGATGCAGGCATACATTACAATGGTCACGCACAGCTGCGCGACCTCCGCTACATGAACGAAACAGCTTCTATTACTCGTGATAGACACTCCGTTTCAATATTGATGAATGATGAAGAATTTTGAGACCCATACGTTAGCAAATGGTATGGATTCTTTCTCTTACAGGATGGATGGAGCTGCAGAAGTCCAACAGAACGATATCCTCTCCGGAGCTTACTCAGTGTCCGACGTGACGGAATCACCATCAGTGAAAAACTCCAGAAGGTTCTTCAGGTTCACAAACGCGTGGTTCGGATCGGTCGACTCGTTCAGCGCATACGAAATGCACGCATCTACTTCTGCCGCTTCGAACAGCTCGTCCTCCTCCTTCATCTTCCGGCTGATATAGCGCGCGCTGACTGTTCCCTGGTCATCCTCTTCGTGGCCCTTGATAAGCCGGCGGACCATATTGCGACGCATTTGCGAGCGAGTGAGTGGGAGCTCGTCGTGTCCGTGCGAGTGTAAGCGGTAGATGCCCTTGAATGTACGCAGGTAGCCCGCAAAGTCGATGTCCAGCTTCTTGAGCTCGCCGGTGTGGATATCGTAGGCCAGTCCATGAATGCGAGGGTATCCGTATTGGAGCTGGCGCTGCTGCACCAGATTGATCTTGAAGATGTTGAGACATTGCTCCATGATGTTGAGCTCCACAATGCGGTTGAAGCGCTCCTTCTCGTTCGTGATGGGCAGCAGCTCCGGTTGGTGGGCACGGCAGACTACAACAACAAAGGCAGCCAGAGGATCAGCAGGCAGATCTTACCACGATAACACAAATACACACAGCGCTGTCTACAGTACCATCGCGAATGTTGCGGAGCCAGTTGTCGAGCAATCCAAGCGAGTTGTTCTCCATGGCCGCGCGCACACCGCCGCAGCCATAGTGACCGCACACGATGATATCCTTCACCTTGAGCTTCTCGACGGCGAACTGGATGACCGACAGCGCGCTGACGTCGTTGCTCACGACCAGATTGGCCACGTTGCGGTGCACGAACATCTCGCCCGGGCGCAGCCCCGTGACTTCTTCGGCAGGCACGCGCGAGTCCGAGCACCCGATCCAGAGATAGCGCGGAGTCTGCTTAGACGCGCGGCTTGAGAAGAAGTGCTTGTCATGGCGTTTCTTTTCCTCGCGCCAATGCTTGTTATTGTTCAAGACCTGCTGCAGCGACAGCGAGTCATGTAGCGGGTCGATTATCTCGCAGCATGAAGCTCCCGCCGCGTGGTCGTGGGCGTGAGCGTGGGTGTGATCGTGGCCGCTGTTGGCTTCCATGGTGCTCGATTCGTTTTGGCTCCTGTTCTCAACTGAGGTCGACCAAAGATTTCTGTCGTCAACCGTCGGTCGTTTCAGCTCATACTGCGCAGATTAAGCGCAGGAAGCGTGCCAACAGCAGCGACGGTCGCATTCGCACGCTGTTGGCTGTGGGAAGAGACGCCTTGCGCTTCCATTTTAAGCCAAAAGATTCGAAGAGCTGCAATTTCTCATGCAGCGTGCGTGTCACGAGTCAGTCTCCAGAGATCATCGCATGATGCACATGCTTGTTTGAATCAAGCGTGCGACAATCGCTACGCACATACACACACACGACCGCAGCTCCAGAATCACGTATCGTCTCCACCGTTTGGCGTAGAAAGCACAGACCACTACTGAGCAAAGAGCAGCGCAATGTGCCTGTCAAGAGCTCAATCCAGTTGCAATCGCATTGCGCGAAGGCTGCAAGCTCAGGCCCATGCGCCAATCACTCCATACATCCACAAGATCGCTTGAGACCTGTGCGACGCTTCCGACACGCTCACCTTGCGCCCTCTGTTCAAGGCACACTCAAAACCGCCTGACAAGAGGTGCGGCTGTAGATCTCCTAATCCAGTACGCTGGCGCTTCCAGAACCTATTTTCAGGCCCGACAGCCGAAATGGTTGGTTGCCGTCGCCACAATGCACGAAAAACCTCGGGCGTAGTTGGCCATCTCTCCGAGGTTTTTTCGGTTGTTGGTAGCGGCGCACAAACCCAGCGCCGCCTTTCAGCGCGGTTTGGCGGCCCTGAGAGCGTGTGTCAGTGCGCGCATCGGCTTTCCCTTGGGCCATTCAGCAATCTCCGCTGTCTCCAGCGCACGTCGTCGTCTCTCGTATAAGAAGACGTCATGGTGAAGCGCAAGAAACACGATAAGGACAAGTACTACAACCTTGCCAAGCAGCAGGGCTACCGCGCGCGATCAGCCTTCAAGCTCATCCAGCTCAACAAGAAGTATGACTTCCTCTCGACCGCCAAGGTCTGCATCGATCTGTGTGCCGCGCCAGGTGGCTGGTGTCAGGTCGCAGCCAAGTACATGCCGGCGTCCAGTATCATCCTGGGTATTGATCTGCTGCCGATCCGCCCAATCCGAGGCGTGAAAACTTTCCAGTGCGATATCACGACCCAACGATGCCGACAGATCATCAAGCAGGAAATGCAGAGCTGGCAGGCCGATGTCGTGCTCTGCGATGGTGCGCCCAACGTTGGTGCCGAATACACCAAGGATGCCTACGTGCAGAACGAGCTGGCCCTGGTCGCTCTCAAGCTGGCCGTTGACGTCATGGGCCGCGGCGGTACCTTTATCAGTAAGGTTTTCCGCTCGCAGGATTACAACGCGCTGCTATGGGTCTTCAAGCAGCTGTTCAAGAAGGTCAGCGCCACCAAGCCGCTGTCGTCGCGTAACGAGTCTGCCGAAATTTTCGTCGTCTGCGAGGAGTACCTGGCACCGCACACGATCGACTCTAAGCTGTTCGACCCTGCGCACGTGTTCGCGCAAGTGGACTCGCAGGAGAAGGGCATCACGATCTTTCACCCCAAGTTCGGTGACCGCAAGCGCCATCGCGAAGGTATGTTCCAGTGTGATGCATTGAGTGTGTATGCTTTGTATGGGAGTGCGTGCATGTTGTATCGGCTACATTCTCTAGAGTCTCTAGCGACCAGAATCCAACCCCATTGGTCGCTAGCGCTACTTGTCGCCAAGAGCAAAATCAAGCAGTTCAGCCGGCTCCACATGGCAGCTGTGGGTGTCGCTTCGATCCTTCGGGTGACTGCGGTGCCTATCAGTTGTCGCCTTGGTTTCGGCTGGATTGAGATCTATGACATTCTATTGCTGTGTGGTTGCATGTGATTGGGACCATTATTGCTTGAAGTACTGTGATATTAATGATCTTGTGTGTATCCTTGTAGGTTACGATGAGTCTCTCGGCCAGACGTTGACCAACGAGTGCAGTGTGTCTCAGTTCATTGCTGCGTCGGACCCGATCCGGCTGCTGACCGACTCGACCGGCATCTCGTTCCGTGCTGAAGACGACGTGTACCGTGACCATCCTGACACAAGCGACGAAATCGTGACCTGTCTGCGTGATCTCAAGGTATGTATAGCGTGGCGAATGTATTGCGTGCACTTGAATTGCCAACGATGGCTATCGATGGCCACTGAAGAATGACGAAGAGAGAACGATCCAAGATTGCGAAGTGATGAGACAAAGCTGATTTTCGTCTGAGCCCCACTGTTGTTCCGGCGCCAGATTAAGTTTTGGAAAACCCACCGGAAGCCAGTGCGTGGCGTCGATGCTACTCCATTTGAATTCGACTGATCCCAATCGATTGGACGTTCTCTCTCGTCGTCCAGCTTCAACCATTGGTTATTGCGAGTGTCGAAAGTGTGAGAGAGGTGATGAGAGACCGTCGACTTCCTACTGATCCCTTCGGGGTGCGATGTCAACCAACGAATATCTACAATCAATATCTGATCTCTCACGCTTCGACACTCTGGCGACCAAGACGACGCTGCAATGATCAGTGACTATGGAGCACGCTTATTGACATTGTCGTATATATTGTAGGTTCTCGGCAAGGCTGATTTCAAGCACCTGCTGAAGTGGCGCATCCGCATGCTGAAGTACAAGGAGGAGCTGATGAAGGCTGAGGCTCCCGAGGAATCTGAACCCGCTCCGGCGGTGGAAGTTGTTCCTGAGCGCGAGTTGACCGAAGAAGAGAAGAACGCGTTGGTTCGTGAAGAGCTTGCTCAGCTGCGTGCCACCGTGTTGGCCAAGAAGAAGCGCGAAAAGAAGAAGGTGAGTCCGAGTGACTGTATTGCGTGTGCTTGTATATTTGCATGTGTGTGTTGGGCGTATCCCAGTAGTCCTTGTCAACTCTTTTGGCATGTTGCGGAATTAACCCTCCCGGCTCCCGTTAAGCGCCCATAGTGACTCGACCCCCAATCCCATTCTCACACAGTTGATTGTGATGAATGGTCGATTTGGGTCTTACATGTCAATGTCTGTATATCTGTATGAGTGTGTATTGGCAACATCCAAAGCCCCTTCCGGTTCCATTCGGTATGGATTGGTCCTTGAACAGACCGGCTATTGAAGTTGCCTAGATTGATGATGCAGCCTTCAGCTGTTAAGGCTTTTCCGAACCGTGAAGTCTTCAACCGTTCTTGTGCTCATACATGCCTTTGGATGTATATGATGTATTTGCATATGCGTGCGAGTGGCTTTAGTCTGAGTATTGAGCATGGTTGCTGACTCTTTATGATTTAATTTATAGGACCGTGAAAAGAAGCAGAAGCTGCGCATCCGTGCTGCTCTGGGCATGGACGCTGAAGGCATCGATGTCACTGAGGCCGAATCAGTGTTCAGTCTAGACAAGCTTGGCATTTCCAAGTCCAAGGTGGATGCGATTGAGAATGTCGGCGCTGCGTCTGACTCTGAATCCGAGATCTCTGGTGACGAAGCTGGTTCGGAAGACGGTCTTGGCGACAGCGATGCCGAGTACGAAGAGTTGTTGGAAGCTCAGATGGAGAAGGCGTACGATCAGTACCTGGTTCGTCGTGGCGACGACGTCAAGACAAAGAAGGCCGTGAAGCGGACCAAGGTTGCCAAGCGAGCTCTGGCTGGTGAGGCGCTTGTGCAAGATTCGGAAATGTTCGACGGCGACACGAAGGAGTACCACAAGATGATCAACCCCGAAGAGGTATGTGTTATGTTTGAATGCTGTGTGTGTCTGCGTATCTGTATGTTCCCCCCCATTCGTGTTGTCTGTTCCGGGTTGTTCGGTACTCTATGCTCAGTTGTCAAGCTTGGGGGATATTAAAAGGAATGCCTTCATGTCTGACCAGAGTTGGCCTATTCAAAGCCGCTTTGGTCCTATTGGTTTCCGAAATTCATATGCGTGCATGTTGTGTGTCTTTTGCATTGGAATGTAATGGATTGATGCGAATGAGTAGTCATCTAATGATATTGCTTGCGTATTTATAGAGCTCGGACGATGACGACGACAGCGAAGACGAGAACGACAAGCTAAACGTGTCGCTCAAGTTCCCGGAAAAGCCCAGTGCCGCTGTCTCACGCTGGTTCTCGGATAACAAGTTGTTTGAGGACGTGGACGAAAAGGACGGTTTCGTGGTTCCGGACATGCCCAAGACCGACAAGCAGATCCGTAAGGAGAAGCGCAAAGCTGCCAAGGACCGTCAGGAACGCCGTGCTGTGAAGAAGGCAAAGAAGGAGGATGAGCTGTACGAGCAGGAGTTTGGCGCCACGGATTTCGATATCCAGGCGATCGCCAACTCGGACGACGAAGACAAGCTGGATGACAGCGACGTGGAAGAGGACGAAGCGACTCGTGAAAAGAAGGCCCTGATCCGATCGGGTATGGGCGCTGCTCTGCAATCGGACGCAAAGGACACGGGCGCTTTCGAAGTCGTTGAAGCCGAGAACGTGTTGCCTGTGATGGACGAGCGCAAGTACGACTCTGATCATGAGGAATACGATGCCGAAGCCCGTGCCAAGACGCTCGCATTTGCCACAATGATGATGAAGAAGTCCAAGGCCAAGGACATGGTCGACGCCAGCTACAACCGCTACGCGTGGAACGATTCGTCTGAGCTTCCGGACTGGTTTGAGGATGACGAGGAGAAGCACTACCGACCTCAGATCCCGATACCCAAGCAGATCATGGAGCAGATGAAGGAGCGCTTCATGGAGATGGCTACCAAGCCTGTGAAGAAGGTGGCTGAAGCTCGCGGCCGCAAGCAGCGCCAGCAGATGAAGAAGCTCAAGGCTGCGAAGAAGAAGGCTACGGACATTGCCAATCTTCCGGACATGTCGACGCGCGAGAAGCTCAAGGCCATCGACAAGGCTATGCGTGGCGCCAAGATCAAGAAGGAGAACAAAGTGTACGTTGTGTCTCGCCGTGGTGGCCGCTCGGCTGCTTCTACGGGCAAGAAGGGCGAGTCCGGCAAGGTCAAGATCGTCGATCCTCGTATGAAGAGCGACAAGCGCAACAAGGAGCTTCGCGAGAAGCGCGGCAAGAAGCGAAAGAGATAGATGCCTCGGCATTGTCTCGCCGTTGTTTAACTTATATTGAAGGCTTATAGACAGAAACCAATGCGGCACGGCCCTGCGAGCAGCGCCTGTTTTGCCCTCCAAGTGGCGATTTTGATCTCTCACGCGCTGGAGAGGCAGAGCAACGGTGGTGCCCCTAACGTAAATGTAAAACTATGATGTTGCACTTTTCGATTTGACCGTGTTGACTTTTGTTTCTGGAGCCCAGCCCTTAGGAAGCCAGAAGTCGTTGTGGGCAGACGCATTGCCCATCGTGCAGCCCACGTGCTCGATGGTCTTGATTTCAGTCGCTGAGCGGCTTGGTTGTGGGTGATCTGCTGCAGCACGCTGGCTTCGCGTCCACAAATAGACCAAGCTTCTTGATGCGCTTGACCTGCGAGGCCGTCAATTGGTCGCCAATGTGTTCGGGCACTTGTTGTTCTTTCCGTTGGAGCTCCGCACTGGTGAAGTTTTATACGTCTACAAGCGGTTCCTTGTTCGACCCCAACATGCGTTTGTGCGAGTGGACTTGCAGGAAATGGGTGTTCGATCTTCCTCCCCAGGCTTGTGACCTGTAACCATGAGATGCATCAAGTGCCTGTGCTTGCTGGCTACGTTGTTCTGTGTGATGCTCATAGCGTAGCAAAGATACCAGGAAGGAACGATAGATAGGCAATCGATTCCCATCCTGCCTTCATCTTGTGGGTCCAGCAGCGCGCCCATTGACATGCGCACCACCTCTCGGCCAATATTAACTACAGCCACGCCCGTCATCGCCATGATGCCCCTCTCTGTGCCCAAACCACTCAGAGTCCGTCATACCTCCCAAAGGGTGTGGGCAAACAAGTATCTTGTGAGTGCTCCATGGTCCATGGAGCAGGCAGAATCAAACTGGATCAATTAAGAGTCGACCTTTATACTGTAATCGTTGAGTCTTGCGCTCATGGTTTCAACCACAGGAGCGTGCAAAGCAAGCCACATAATACGATCCAATCAAAGACTGTTAGCGATCCCACGTACGTGTTACGCTCAGCAATCGAGGAGAGCGAGTACATGGTGTACGTCATTGGCAGACCCGTGGCGAAAGTGATTATGTCGACGTACACTTGGCTCATCTTGAGTTGAGTCACTGGGGCGTTGTTCATGAACACGTGCAGGAGGGCGAAGAGCAGGAAACTTCCGAAAGTGCTCCAGTCGCAGGTCAATCGCTTGTCCAGGACGTGATCGCACATCTCGCACACGAGGGAGAGCAGGTCGCTCCAGGACAACAGCGGGGCCGCGTTCAGGAAGCAGAGCGATGCAAGTCCCCAGAGGATCTGGAAGAAACTGGTCCAGGGATTCGTGATATAGAGGCCGAAATCTTCGTGCTGGAGTCCTAACTGCTTGAACACGCTGAGGGCCAAAAGAGCTTGCTGCATGGTGGAGATAGAGTACAGCCAGAACCAGTCCGAGTGCGATCTCTGATCTGGGGACTGGTCCTCATCCATCTTCGGGGCGACGTTGACATAAGTGCCATATAGAACAAGCAACACGCCCAGCTCATGTCCGTGCTTGAAGCCCACGAACAAGACCATGTACGACAGCGCTATGGTGAACTGCAGACTCAATCCGCTCAGCACACCAGCGACGTATCCACTACGATCACAAGAGCCACGGGATTAGTCCATCAGTGCCGCACACGGTCGGCTTGCTTGCCTACGGACTCGATATGCGGCGTCGGGGCGATGCTGAGCAGGTTGTAGAGTGTGCTAAACAGCGCCATGAGGATGTATCTGTAGTGCGGGAGCCTGGGCGTCGTATCTGCTGGGGTGCATCCTGCACTTTTATCTATCAAGCAGAGTCAGAGGGAGCGACATGGGGAGAGCAAGCACCAGGGCGTGCGTACTCTTGGCGTAGACCTTGTAGTAGATGGCTA